>UZAN01039568.1:0-11435 GCA_900618425.1 Echinostoma caproni
ACTTTACTTTATACCGTGTCTGCTAGAGACTTTTACTGTGAAAGCGTTCCATATTACACAAAAACAATTACTGCACTTAACAATATATGTCAGGGAAAATCTCCAACCATCTAGCCTCCAGAGCGCTTTTAAAGGCTTAGACGTTTGGCTGCTTAATAAGTTCAGACGGTAGCTTATTCCAATTATCCACTACACTATTGCTAAGGAAATGTGCTCGTAGGTTCAGTTTAGAACGCTGTTTCATAAGTTTAAGCTCACGACCAAGTGTTCCTTAATGGGGAGCCTCAGTGGAGTGGGACCCCGGATCTAAACCCAGCAAATTCTTCTTTATCTTCAATACTTCAATAGGTCTCCGCGCAATCTCCTCTTTTCTAGTGACAACACCTCTCTTTGTATGTTTTCCCCCGCATACCCTCAACCATCCGTGTTGCCAGTCGCTGAACCTTCTACAGACAGGATGCGTCTTTTTTATAGAAGGGTGACCAAGCCTGGACACAGTATTCTAAGTGAGGCCTTATGATGGCTTTGTATATGGGTATAAATACGTCTGCCTTCCTAAACGAAACTGCTAACCTTAGTCAAAACAGCTGTCGTCTATCCTTGTGTGCTGCAGCTTCACATTGGATACTCCAGCTGTAATGTCAAACGAGGATCCAATTGCTTATGTAATTGAGTTCCAGTGTTCTCGATGCGCTTCGACAGCTTCTGAAATTCTCGCCTCACTTAGCGGTATTTTCTTTAGTCCGATCCAGCAGGGGCCACTTGAACGTTTATCTTGAAAGGATCGAGTCTTGAAGGCTTGAAGTGACGCTCGGGTTCGAGGCTGGTGCCCAACGGTCTAGATCCTTAGTAGTTCAGTTCAATTCGTATCCAGGACCGTGATGGCAATTGCCAGAGTGTCCAGGTTCTTGCACTAATGAGCTCCTTCGGTGAACGATCTGTAAGGAATGTTAATAGAAAAGAGAGCTGGCTCCAATATGGTGTCCCTGGGTAAAGGGTTCATACATGGGGAAAAATTTAGAGGAGAAAAGGAAGGATGAGAGGAGAAGGTAACAGGGACAAGCAAGATAAATTGGGGTAGTGTTGTGGCACCCCAAAAATTAGGTTTTCTAAAATCAACAGATTTTTATATGTATTTTAGAAATATTGATGTCAAATTCAGCTGAAATGGAACGGATTTCGCTTTTTGTTGATTTGGAGTAAATTTTTTAAAATTTAATTTGTTTTAATTAACCTTAATTGACTTTGTCCGAAAGGTATAAATACCGCAACTCAATCGCGACGATCACTTACACGCTCATACCAACCATAGCTCATGTTGACGATACGGTCGTTTTTGAACGAATGGTAAAAGTTGCTATGGCTCGCTGGACGGATACCTGGAGGACTTCCGTGAATTCCAAAGGGTTACCTGAAATTCCTTCTACTTTTATGCATCAATGACAGCCGAACAACTGATACCGGAGAAAGTTTGGTCGGAAACTGACTCTATCTGAGGGTTTTCCGCACTATTTCATCAAATATTGCTGTGTACATCACAGAGGGCGCGGCGCAACGGCAACCAGGTAATTACGTCTCTCAATTCTAATGTATTTAACCCGTTTTATGCTGCAAAATATCGATTGACCGGCATTCGTTGAAATTCGCGCGATTGGGAGGGAGTGCCGAGTGATGAAACGTTGTCTGGTGCACAACCGTGACTTCCGTGTGGGTCAGCGGGGTCTGTATAGAAGTAATCGTCGTCTATCTGGAGAACAGGAAGATGAAATGTGTACTTTGATGAACACGTTTAAAATTACTCGAGAGCTGAGAGATGCTGAATAATCAGGGAGAGGTTAGGATAGGTCTGAACGAAGGCGTCGTTAGTCACATTTATTTTGTTCCTGAGATTATGCTGCACTGCGTCTCCAGGTTTAGTGATGTTTTGTTAGCGGAGACCACGCATCAGCTAAACTGTGGTGGGTACGTGCTTTGGCTTGTTATGCTTGTAGACGACACCGGTTTAGGTAGAAGTTTCTTCTACGCTATCTTGCCGAATGAGAGCGGTGAGAGCTACAGATCTGCCCTGGGAGCCATGAACGCTATGTGCACAATGCACAATGCGAGACTATAGTAGTTGATCGTAGCTTGGCTCAGTACAACGCGTTTTCAGAATACTTTCCGTCCTCGAAAGTGATATTTTTTCGTTTCCATCTGGTTAAGGATATGACGAAGATATGTAAACAGCTATCTGGTATGCCAACGTTCGAAAAGCAGCGCATCTTTCAATATATACGGAATATGGTGTACTGTGATAGAGAGGCATCGTTTTTTAGATTTCTAACCGCCGTAGAAAGTCGTAGCACAGAAGCAGGTGTTTATTTACGCTGAACTTGGTTACCATACAGAAAACAGTGGACAGGTTATGCCATGAGGACGAGGTTGACTATAGGAAACCTAACTACCAACCGAATGGAGACCGAAAAAAGGCACCTCAAGACAGGCTTGTTTCCTCGATTTTAATTAGTGAATGTATTTAAGAAAGTGCTACAACGAGTAAGATCACTGAAAGTGACGCATGGAATTCGCCTTGCTAAAGATTCCATGAGGAGTATTCGACTCTCAGCGGCATGCAGTGGTTTAAACTGTTGCTTATACTAGTAATACTATTTGCTCGGTCTATATTATGAAGTACCTGAAAGTCGTGCAAGATTGAAGGAATTGTTCACGAGAGAGGGCTCTTCGTGATAGTGGATAGTAAGGGCAAGGGTCATAAAGCGGTTACTGCAGGGGAAACGGTGTGAGTGTTATTTCTATGTGCAGCGGTCGTTGCCCTGCTTACATATAGCCAGGGTATTCGATCTGATTAATTGGGATATTCAAAGTCTTACTCCAGATAGGTGGATTATAAACCGCAGCGAAAGGCGTTCAGATCAGAAATCCACTGTGGTAATAGCGGCCTCAAGAAACACCACGGGTGAGACATCTAAGTTAGCTCAAATAGAGGATGTCGTTCAAGAGCTGAGTGTCCCTTTGAATAGTTTGGGTACAGTGCATTACAATTTTCAATGCAGTCAACTTTGACGTGTGGCAGCTATGATGGGAAAGTACCCGGACATCCAGATATTATTCGATAGACAGGGATTGGCAATACAGACTACGGAGAGTAAGCGTATCTGTCTTCCGTCTACGAGCGTCAAGGTGAGAACCAACAATCCACCAGCAGCTTCAACAAGTGGTTCGATATAAAGGTTGAAATCAGTTTTAGTGAGTAGAGTAGTCGACAGTGATGACGACAAAATAGTCATAGGTGACCCACCGGAGCATGATGCGTTCCGAAGACAGATAACAACGATATCAGCAAAGTACAAACTAGACGCTAAGCGCAGAAGGCAACCCAATCTGGCATCACCAATGGAGGCCAATTGTTGCAGTGTCTGCAAATCTGCGTGGAACAAGGTCGATTTGGGTGATGAGCAACAATATATACAGTGCCAGAAATGCGGGCGACAAACACATACCAGTTGCGCTGCTTACAGTTGAGAGGAAGCATACGTTTGTGTGCATTGCCTCAGTTGAACAGCCTAGACGTCAAAAGCCCAAAGTGACCGAAGACGGCCCTATTAGGGCCACGCCAATTTGACTTATTTTTCTTTGAGTTATGAATTCTGTTCAGGGATCAAGTTATAGGTATAGAATCCATTTAAGAGCGAAGTTTGTGGAGGCATTAACTACTGTGGAGCTGTTCAAAGGTGGCATGACCAAGTGGGTGAAAAAGAATTTAAAATTTCACAATGATACACTTTTCGAAGGCTGACAAAAAGTTAGTTTTATTTCGTATTCGTCAATGATCTTGGGCTGAAAGTTTCAGAATAGTATTTCAAATAGACTTTGACAGTTATATGGAAGATTAAGTTCTTATTGATGGAGTTTGGGTACATTTCCTTACCGGAAATTATTTCCTGTATATTAATCAATATTTTTTTAATTTTCTTATGTTAAATCAAGTTCCTTTTAATTTTTTGTTGTCCGCTGCAGCGTGGAATCTGGCGTTATATTTGGGGTCTTTAATAAGCGAACTAAGTTTTGAGCCACAGATGTCTCCAGTTGGGAGTTTGTTCATGGCTTGGATAATGAGGATTGATCAAATGACCCTGCATTTTTTGAATAAAACCGCGTTTGGATGCTGCGCGCTTACCAATAAAGTAGGGATGTTCTCCAGAAGATTGAAGCCAATTAGATCTGGGGGATGGTAAGTCTTGATGTGAATGTAGCAGGATTTTGAAGACCATTTTGGAGAAGGAGCTCACAATATCTAGTAGAAGTTTGTTCTATTTTGAGATGACCCTTTACGTGAAGAAGTTAGAGTCAATTAAGGTTATGGGTCAGTATTTAGAAAGATAGATTTCTGACAAGCCATGTGCTAGTTTCGTAGCCCTTTGCTGCACACGTCTTAGAGAGTCGTGGTCGGAAATGAGGCCAAAATGTACAAATTGGGCACCATTTTCTAAAAGCCGGCGTACGTGTGTTTCATAAAAGAAAGGGAAGTCCTGTTTCCATATACGCGGGAAAGACTATTTATTAGGACTTAAGATATGAGAATCAGATTTACCGGCTTTTTGGTTGTGGGACGAAAACGAGAGATTAGTATTCAGCAAGAAACCAAGAATTTTGTGCTGATCCACCAGTTGAATTCGGGTTGAACCGTTTACCCAGAACGGTTGATCAGGACCGTCACCAAAGGATATGCACGCTGGATTCTCTCTGACTGCGCCGGATTGAACTAAATCTCACTATCTCACATCGATTCATATACAAAAAGGGCCCATTCCACGATTAAAATGGACTGTCTGGAAAACTCACAATACCCATTACGTAACCGTGCAAACATACTCCCCACAACCCTTGACAGAACTCAAACACGAAAAAGATTTTTCCTTAGTACCTACTCTAGATTATGGAACAAACTGCCAACGGAATTGCGTAAGACTGTAAAACACGAAAGGTTCAAAAAACAACTTGTTTTACACTTAACGATCGACACAATTGTCGCAATGCACGGAAACATAAGTATTGATGCTGCATTCGAAATTGGTTTTGACTATTGACCACCCGAAATCTGATGAGCTTTAGAGTGGGGTCTGTGTAACTTGATCCATCGAGGTACACATACCTAAGTTATATAACACATCCTACTCTAGATTTTCTGCATCCGCTCACATTTCCACCAGAATAATTTGGAACAAACTCGTGGCACATCATAACTAGGTCCCAGTGTCCACATCTTTAAACAATGCCATACCAGTACACGCATCTATCCCCAAGCTAGATTTGTGGAACAAAATCTCTGCAGGTACAGGCTATTAAAAGCACTGTGATCCATTTTCGCTTGATTCACCCCCCACTGATCTCTAATCGGTCTGACGCAATTGGGTATACCCTATGGCACATGCTCACCAGGAGCCGGTGCCCACTTTCTCAAACATTTTCATCCGGTATAACAATTCTTGCTTTTCGTCCTACTTTCACCGACTTGCTCTTTTGGAGCATTCCGCCATCTCGAACCATTTTCTCTGACACCTTGTCCACTTTGTGTTCCATTTGTAATTATGTTCAATGCGACCTTCAAAGTTTTCCTCTTTGGCTTCTCATATATGGATGATTATATTGTACATTTGATCATGCCTATGCATGCTCCACGGGTCTCCGTGAAATATACACTTATTATTATTATTATTTGTCGTGATTGCTTTGTAAGCTCCAGTCAACTGACCAAATTTTGGTTTGGTCAATCGTCGACTACACTTTGGGTGCGTTTGTGCCCCAGATGGTGATATCATCCACGTACATGGTAATCTATACAGAGAGGCATGTTGGGAGATCATTATTATAAATCAGAAATAGAATGAGACCTATTAATGAGCCTTGTTGGATTCCTACGGAGACTGGTGAGGGTAAAGAAACGAAAAAACTAGTAAGAAAAAAAGACTAGTAAGCAGGATAAGTAATCGGCCAGTGATGCCATATCTCTCTAGTTTGTACAGGAGAGGAATGCGTCGCACTCTGTTGAAGGCTTTGCCAAAGTCTATGAAGACCGCGTGCAAAATGTGATCTTCGTCATAAACACGGGTTAGGTTATCCATTACGTGGAAAATTTCCATCTCGGCATGGAGAGATTGCACTTAAAATCGTTCTTCTTGTGCCTGAACGCAACCAGACCGGTTTGTGTTCCTTGATTCTTTGGGGCAATTGCCTTGTCGTTCTGCCTACTTATCTTGCCAAACCTGGGCAAAGAAAAGAATAGGTTATCTTGGAAGATGCATGGACAGACAATTTATCTTTAAGGTTCACGGACATCACCGGTCGGCTCACGAAAAGGGTACGTAGTGTGGCGACCGGAAAAGTTCGAGAGATTGCTCTTTCTAACCGTCGTGTCACTTGTTCACTCTTATAATCTCCCTGGAATCTGAGTCTTATATATAGTTCCTTTCGTCATTTGCTCTCTTTGAGGTTTCTCCAATAGGTTCTTTTCAATCAAACGCTCTGAATAGCCATTACTCAGTAAGATTTTCTTGAGATTTTCTAATTCTTGGTCAATACTGTCGTGCGAGCACATTCTTCCTGTGCGTTCTGCTAGGCTCTGAACCAAGTTCCGTTTACGCTTAATTAGCACGAAACTTCAAAAGTTAGTACATTGACCGGTCCATGTTGGTTTTTGATAAGCCAATCGCCTTAAAATACCGTCGTGAAATCTTGTTAGGTTTACATGGACGAAATGAAATGCATCTATCAGTACCCAGCACACGACGACCAATTTCCTCATTACTCACCCGATTTTCCAACCAGACACGAGCAATGCTTCTGAGGCATCGGTGATCGAATGCGGAAAGTCGATTAACATCCTCCGCTCGAAGAGGTCAGGTCTCGCGGTCTTAAAGCAGAACACTACGGACCGCAGTGATGTACACCCTTCCATAAAGGGACAGTCGGACGTCATGGCGGCGCCAGAGGTGTTCCAGGTCGGCGAAAGCTGTTATAGCTTTCTCTATTCGTGGTGTGATCTCTTCCTCAACCCCACCTTCAGCTGCGATTAAGCTCCCGAAGTTCTCAGTGCTCTTGACCATTTCCAGCTGATCACCACAGAGGGCGAGTGCAGGCACAGGCTCCTGTCAGTCTTGAACCAAGACTTTGCACTTTGATGGCGCAAAGCACATACCATATCTGGATACCTCCACCGCCAAGTGTTGTAAAGCTTGTTGGACTGCTGGTGCATTTTCTTCCAACAAGGCGATATCTACGGCATATTCTAAGTCAAGAACTCTGTTCCCTGGAAGGAGTTCGATTCCACCGTTTGCTAAACCACACAAAGAGTCTTGCAGAACGTCCTCTAGAGCGAAGTTGTAAAGGAAAAGGGATATAGGGCAGCCTTGTTGAACTCCACTGGAGAAAGCGAAGGGTAGTGAAAGCTGGCCATAAGTCCTTACCCGAATTGAGGTATGGCGATAAAACTCTTCGATGATCGACAAATACTTCTCTGGTACTCCATGCATCAACAAGCACCTCCATAGTGCGATCCTATCAACAGAATCTAAGGCCGCAAGAATGTCTGAGAACAAAATTATCGTTCGTCTACGTTAAACATGACGGTGCTCAAACAACTGTCGGACGGTGAAGATTCGATCGATGCAGCCTGCTCATCACGGGTGTGTTCCTCGTGCGCTTTGTACAATTTACGAATAATGACGGATGCTAACAGCTTTGAAGCTATTGAGATCAGGCTTATACCCCTATGATTGACGCAATCATTGCGCGGACTCTTTTAAAGATGGGGACTACAATCGATTCCTTTCACGAGGAGGAGACCTGCTCAGTGTTCCAAACTTGAGAGAACAAGACGCGGAGTTCGCTTACAAGCTTCACTCCACCATCTTTAAATAGAGCTGAATTGAGGCTATCGGCGCTCGGCGCTTTGTGATGTCCTAAGGCTTGGATCTACTCACGGATTTCCGCTTCAGAAGGTGTGTCTGTTGAAACAGACCATGGGACGTGTGCCGGAACAGCTGTGTGAGAAGCTGGCGCGGGTGGCCAGCTAAATTATTCTTTTGAGTGCTCCACCCAGCGTTCAAGAAGTCGCTGTTGATTGCAAATGAGCGAGCCGCCAGCTTCATAGATCATCTCGCTCACACCCAAGGCTTTTCTACCGGTGACTCCAATGAGATGGAACATCTTACGGGAATTTCCTATCCAGGCAGCACGTTCTATCCCTGATGCGCGTTGAGACCACCAGATCTCGCGATCTCTACGTAGGCTTATGTTAATGTCACGTCTCATTACAAGCCGCGTTACGTTATGCTGGCTGCCAGACGTAGGTGACCGACGTACGTCAAGAAGGCGAAGAGGCTCCGCAGAACTCCAGGGTATTATGACACGGTGTGTCTGACCACAACTAATGAAGCCAGCAGAATGCACAGCATTCTTGATAGGCGACCAGTGCTCACTGACGTTATTAGATGGGGTTGGTTCTACCTCTTTAGCTAGTGCGTTTGAAAGACGGCTAAGCATGCTGGTTCAGACAACTGATCGCAGTCTAACCGCCACTATGTTGTACTATTGGGACGCCCACCGAAGCATATGGACAGCTTGATGACAACTAACGCGTGATTGGTTTCGAAGGTAGTGCTCCAGTACGACCGGCAGTCTTCAATGCAACCCCGCCATTTGTAGCTTATCGCGTGTGGTTTATCTGGGTTAGTCGCTGACTTGAGGAAGGTGGACGCCAAGTGATGTATCGGCAGTTGGAGCGTATGAAGTTCGTTCTGGCGAGGAATAGGCGGTGGTCAGAACATCGAGCCAGCAGCCGTTCCCCATTTTCCGAGCGACAGGAATCTAGTCCGAAAGCACCACCCAGATGCACCTCACTCGAAGTCAGTCGGCCTACTCTAGCATTCATATCTCCTGCTAAAACCACGATATCAGCCCGATTTACCTTACGCAAGAGGTCGTGTAGCACTTCGTAGAAAGTATTTTTGAATGTATCTGGGCTACAGTTCGTAGGTGCGTAGGCAGAGCTGACAAACAGGTTGCGTCTTTCGGAGCGACGATTATTTACTTTGCACGAACATCTAAGTCTCAGTGCGTAAAACCAACTGTCAACTGGGATTCAGTCCAGGAGCGCGGTTTCATCTCTCTCACTGAAAGCCACGTCAAGGCCAGCAAGACCAAAAGCCGCAGCCTCAGGGTCCCCAGAAAGACGCAGGTGAAACTTCGCGGATGGGTTTGACGGGGACGTCAATCGGATGGCGGAGCTAGAGGCTTGAATGCGAGTTTCTTGGATGCAACAAGCTTCGATGACTAGGGTCTTGAGCGTACGAGCTGAACACGCCCTTTGTCCTGTAAGCGTCAATGTGCGCTCGTTAAACGTGGCTGGTTTGAATGGGAATTGAGGACAAAGAAAAACGTCAACTGGGGGAGGAAGATTCGGTGAGACTTGGACGCTATTCGAGGCAAGACGCGAGGAAAAAAATTGCATTTCCATCAAGGGCGCAACTGGTAGTACGATTGTCTGAAGAAGCGAGTTATTGATTAGGTTGAAGTTCATTGTTTGCATTGTGGGTTGTTGTACTACTCGAACGTCCAGTCCAGATCAGGTCTTGTTCGAGGATACACTCTTGGCTTTACGCAACCAAGCGCGAGCTACAAGGCAGCAGTATTGTTCCAGATAAGCCAGTGGTTCATTCACCTTCTCTGGAAGACTTTGTCGGGTTCATGGAATTCGAAAAAATCGGGGGAAACCGTGTTGGAAAGCGTCTACCAAATCATTCTCAGTTGGATGCCTTAGAATACGCCGTTTAAGGAGGGGCTTGACGATCTTACTGGGAATACCGGTTAAGCTGATGGGCCTACAACTAGTAGGCAAGTGTCGATTGTCTTTCTTATAGATGGATAGCAGTTGCTCTCTTCCACTGTGGAAGGGTTCCTATGTGGAAGCACTTTTGAAAGGGTTAGACATATGTGGCGGCCAACACGTCCGCGAGATCTTCTAGTATACGAGGGTGGATTTCATCCGGACCCATCGAACTGAAGGAGTTCATGCGTATGAGTTTTTTTTCCACTTCTGAAACTATTGAGACAACGTTATCTAACGNAACGGGGATTGGTAGGTTACGGTATGAAGATTGGGATGAATGACTAGAGAGGAGATGTTAAAATTTTGGTCGAAATGGGACCGGAACATTTCCGCCACTTCTGTAGATGAAGTGGCTGGGGTACCGTTGGGTTTATATAGGGCAAGGGCGGATGGGATGTTATGCCGGGTTCGTTGTGAAGTTGTACGTGACTGACCGGTTTACCCGTACCCTGGCTAGGATTCACCTCTGTTGATTTCTTTCGAACTTTCGGATTCTTGCTTTGAATAAATTGCGAATGCGGATGAGGCCATTGGCATCTTTCGTCAGACCCGTCAATTTGTACCTATCAAAGGGCCGCGAAAGTTCTAAAAGATGACGAATAGCACGCGGCAGGGGATGTACATCAACCAATTCGCACTTGAGTGATGCGTAGCCGAAACCGATACAAATCCCGGAATAAAACACGATTGACCCGTGAGGTTCTACGGTATTGAATAAGAGTGATCATTACAAAATGTAAAATAAAGCAAACCTCAAATATGCAACCAAAAGTACTCAAGCAAGCGAGACAAATATGATGTACAGAGAGAGGCAAACAGTCGCTCACGTTTTCAAACCACGCAAAATTCAAATGTGCCGGGCAACAAATCAACAGATAAAAAATAATGTAAGGTGTTTGTGGTTGAGAAATGTCAATGGAGAAGCAACTCACAGATAGAGCTATGTCACCCTGAATCACTATGGGTTTGGAAGGATTTTCAACATGAAACATGAAACACACCGACTGCCAAAATCCTTCCTGCGCTCGTGTGCGTCAAAGGGTTGGTGCAGGTCATTGATTCTTGTCTACCTATCTACCTATCTAGTCCCTGCTGTCAGTGCTTCTACCTACGAGCTATTCAGCCTTCGCCGCACTCGTTGATCTTGACGTCCGATGACTTGCTCGTTCCATCGTCGAGATCTGCCCTCTGCATCAGCAAGCTTGCAGCTAGTCGTACGATAAATTTATATCAGTGGGTCAAATGAATATCATTACAGATAAAGTCTCGAAGTGTAAATAATGAGGAGGAAATGTGGACAATGTAACTAATGTTCAAGTTTTACAAATGAAGTCATGTTCAGCATGCAGGTGATAGTGTATTTCAATGGATGAATGTTGTGAGGATATGGGTCACACCTTCGAGGTTATGTATCGATCTGATAAAAAGATACTCGGTCACGAAATGAAAAGAAGAGAACGTATTGCAAAGACGTGGAAGCACGTGTTCACACAGGTGGGGTGAATATCACTGGGGCGCCACTGATACAAGTGGAAGGCAAGCCAATATA
>UZAN01039568.1:22347-98235 GCA_900618425.1 Echinostoma caproni
GGAATACGGGGATGCTGCGTTTTCTGCATCGCTGTTGCACGCCATCTCTGCAAGAGCCAGCTTAGCTTTGGCCTTGCACAGTTGTTGCCGGACGATGGCTTCCTTTACCTCGCATTCTAATCTGTGTCTATCTTTCAGTAACCGCAGTTCTACTTCTGCCTTTTTCATTGCAGACTTCGTGCTGCGGTGTGATCCCCCTAAGGATGGCACAGCACTGGAGCCTTTAACGCAACACTCAAGCCCCTAATGATGGTAGTTTCTTCACCTTCTTTCTCTCCGGAGGATAAGCTGGCTGAGGTTGATTGGACAGGTTGACACGACATTAATTTCAATTTAGGAACAAAATATTGAAAACAAGGAAGAAGAATGTAGAAGGGCTCACTGAAGGTAATTTCACCAAGGTTTCAAACTGTAACGTTCAATACGAATGGCAGCGTCTCAACTTTGACTAACCAAACTTCCAGCACGTAAGAAAACAGTTGAAATTTCTTTTCTATTATGGCCATACATCAATACCTACTTGCGACTTACGAAACCGTCGTAGGTCTCAGTTATAAAACAACAAACAGTAGAGGAAATCATGGATAGAGACCACAAAGATACCGAGTGGATAATAAGCAGGCCGGCTTAAACAACTGGTAAACATTGAGTTTATAAAAGAGAAAGAACAGATAAGAAAAGGGAGATAATGGGATTAGAAAAGTAACATATACAAAGGTTGTTGAAACCGTCGCAGCTTCTCAACTATGCCGTGTTTCTGGGGTCAGCATTGGAATACTTTGGCTTGGGAAGCGACGGCCGCACCTGCGACGGTTCATCTACGGAATCACCCTTCAAACCTAACCGAGAGCCTTTGAAAGTGGATGTTTGACTGATAGTTTCGTTTGCAAGCTTGACTGACCTCAATTCAACCAGAAAATCTAGGCGTCGCGGCAAACCTTTGGAAGTTAGCCCGGTACAGCTAACAGGTTTGTATTTATGAGGATCTAGAAGAGTGAAAATGTGCCTTCTAGGGTGTCAGACATGGAGAACCTCTTCCAGAAGATAACCCGATTGTCATTTTGTTTGCTGTCCTTCAGTTTCTTTGCTGCATCCAGTACCTCTTGCTGCGAAAGCTTTAGAGCCGTGTTCGCAGCGCAAGGTATTGGGACCGAGCATTTAGAGGCAAGCTGGTCATAGAAAATATTTAGAATAGCTTTTAGCTCTTTTATTTCAAGAGCTACCCTCGAATAAGTCCTAATATTTCATGGGAGAGTGCTCCGAACTGAGAGTAGCCCAATCTTTGTCTTCGTCTATTGACAAAGGCAATTGCTGGGAGGTTAGCATAACCAATAATTCAGTAAAATTGTAGTTTTTCTTAAGGTTAGAAAGGGAAATAGTTATCGCGAAGGGTACTAACTGGCAGCAGCAGGACAACAAGGGCAGGATCAAATTTCGACCGTACAGCACGAGGTCAAAGTCATGGTCAGATCATGTCTTGAAATCTTAAAGTACTATACGACCACAAGGCCAGGCCCATTGGTCCCGGATCTTAGTGGTTTCGGTAGAACTGAACATTCCCCCCCCTTCCCCAGGAAAATTCGCAATAATATAATGACTACTCAGAAGTAATATGATCGAGCTGACATACCAATTTTACAACAGAATGCGGGAACTTGATTATAAAAAATGTATTAAAGGTAAAAAATATGTCAAAAGTATAAATATTCACCCTAGTCGATCGGATAGGGCTCACTTATGTGTTGAAAAGAGTTTCCATGTCTATTTTAATGTTTGAGGGAGAGAAATGAAACCAGTAGCGGTACTGAACTTCATCCAAGTGTTCCCACCTCCGGTCACCAATGGAGCCGGAAACTGCTTTCATTCTTCTCTTTATCCTACTCCAATAGCCTTCCACATTGTTCGTATGGACACCTGTCGCTTGGTTGATGAATCCTCGGGAATGATTCACCGTTAAGTGAGTGTATCCCAAAGACGATACTGTTCTGTAGGCGACCTACTCATCGGAGTAAATGATGCATCTCGGCATAATCCATTGTTGGATGATCGGCAAAAGGGAGCTCGCCGGTTGTCCACCTTTGCGAAGTAAACCTTCCCTTCAAAACGGCCATACCTACCGAAAACTCAAACAGTTTCGGATGGTCTTCCACGTCCATATTTGCATTTGTTCATAACAGTTTCGTCAATTTCGACTATCTTGGACGGACCACCGAGCTGTTGGTTGAGTGAAAGCAGTTTGTGGGATTATATTTGACGGCAGAACACGTACCACTGTATCGTTGACTTTTGGGACAAACGACACATGCTGCTGGCAAGCACGACGGGAAGTTCCAGCACAAAATATGCTAATAACTCCACCAGCAGGCATAATGATATCTTCGAATTTTTAAATAATGTTCCATTTCGAAGAGAAATGGTGTTTTTACATCTACAGCAGCAAAACACAAAACCGCCCGGGGCCTTACTATTTTCTTGGATATTTGTGGAGTGGCCGCAAGCACAGTCAACCATTTTGGGTAGCATATTTCGATCTTGCATATGTTCAACACAGGAGCCTCCTTTAATTTGGGATAAGAATGACCGCATCCACGAAGGGTGAGACATAATTAGCGCACAAAAATGAGCGACCATACAAACAAATTAAGGAAATTACATTAAACGTTAACACATGCACATTTTACATTTTTGTATTATAAATTTCATGGGAGACGTTTTCATGTAAAATTTATTCACCAAACAACGTATTAAAACAGTTTACCTGGGGGTGGCTGTCGTTCAGTTCTACCATGGTTTCCAAGGTTTTTTCTCGTCCTGCGTCCTGGCTAGCCGGTTAGGTCAAGGCTCCACTCCGGCGGACGTGATATAATACAACTGAATCCGCGAGCTGTTTGTACAAAAGAGTTATCTGAAATTAAAAATAATAAGGGAAGGAGTGTAGTATCTGCACGCAGTGCGACATTGGAAGTTTCAGGGAAAAAATGTGGAACATGAATGACTCCGTGGGACGGGGAGCTGTTTACCGTTCAGGAATTAGACCAGGATATAGGTCTAGATTCTTTTTGAAAGCGGATTTTATGGGGGCAATAACATTTCAAGAAATTACGGACTAAAACAAAAGTATGAAACCCGAGTTCCCTCTGCTTAGTCTTCTAGTTTTCTTAAGTCAATCTGTGGATGGTCAAACCTCCACTTCAGGAACCAGTTCAGACTACCGTTCGTCCAGGACCGTCTTGAATGCTAAAACGGTCTACAGTTCAATTTGTTCCACGGGTAACCGGTTTTGTATGTTGACTACCCTTTTACTGATGAAGTACGATCGGGCGATTAATCAAGACCGGGTCTTGGTTAGCCTCATTTTGTACCCCCTTGTTCCGGAATCTAGCATCTCCTGGAACAGGGTTTCTGGTCTAACACCGAAAAAACCCTTCATTATCATGACTGTTCCTATCATACCTCCCCGAATCCTCCTCCTCTCCAAAGAGAATGTTCCAAGGTCCTGGAGCCTTTTCTTAAAGTCTTTGTCCTGCTGATCCCCAAACATTCTCGTTGCCAGCCGTTGAACGAGTTTTAAACAGGAAGCATCCCTTTTGAGAAAGGATGCACCATGACCATCCCTTGACACTACCCTAAGTAGCATCTGACTATGAACTTTTACATGAGTAGGAATACCTCAGGTTTGCGGCATCACAACGATGACCTTAGTTTGAATAGTCCACTCCTAGTGTTTTGTGCTATTCTAGCACACTGATCCGACCATCAATGATCAGTTGTTACCGAAATTCCTAGGTCTTTTTCGTCTTTTGCCGTCTCATGGTGAGGGGACTTACCTCGTGTTCTACTGTGATACCTTCCACGGCCCTTGACACTAAGTAGCTTTTGGCAGCATTCAGTCACAATTAGCATTTGAGGTCTTTGCTTGGATCTGCAGTAATATCTCTGGCCTAATCCTCTCGCTCCTTTAAACTCATGGCTTTCATATCCTCTGCAAGGAAAAAGCTAGGTGACTGTAGCGTCCAGCCTGGGTTATTTTTAAACAGGAAGAATAGAATGGATTTTTATACAGATCCCCGAGGTACTCCAGTAGTGCAATTGGACTGGAATTGGAGCTACCTACTTTTAATTTGATTTCAGTTCTCATGGGATGAATTGTGGCTGCTGCCCGTTGCATGTCCAGTTTCCATTATTGTCGGCGGTTTTCTTGGCTTTCATCACTTTGAGTCAACAATATTTTTCTGAAACTTGGAGTTTCATTGTGCAATATCAGATTCAATTGACGTCAGTTCAGGTCGGGTTACAGGACTTGCCTCTGGTGCCAATTTAAGTCCAGGTTCGTGCACCATGAGCATGTTGTTGGCTAATGCATGCTTCAAAAATAAAGAATCCTTTCCTAGCCCTTGTTCGGGTCTCTCTGTTTAGTTCAGTTCAGTGTGCACAGGACGAAATGTGGTCTCCAGAAAATTTAGTATCGAGATTGCTGTGTTGTTGGCGGATGTTTGTAGCTTTCAACATAGCGTGTAGCATAATTTGACTGTCGGAGATGCAGTTAATTCTGGCGATCGACCTTGAAGTTCGTTTATAATGGTGGATCCATTTCTCTCATTCCTGGTTGGGCGTTTTAAGCTTAGAAGTTTCCGAAAGTAGACATGAAATCTCGTCGATCTAGGGCTGGACCAAGCGCGTACGAGCTAACATACTGTGTAGGAGACTACGAACATGGCCATTGATACTTGGTCGGATTTACATAAACTGCATACACTGCTGTCAAAGGCTGTACTATCTCACTGATTAGCCTCTTGCTTAGCTAACTAGCATTCTAGTTTTACTCCTCTCTTACCATCTGCTTCGGTGTTCAGCGTGCCTCAACCCTCACTTTCTGATCAGCGCACTGATACAGCTTCAAAGCTTAATCAGTGGAATAAAATGCACTACAGTGAAAACTTCTTCAAGTAAAGCACCCATAACCCTTACTGTTGTCCCACTGTTCAATCGGCTGTTGTTCGATAACATATTATCTTGCACTTTGTATTTAGATAATCATCCTGCGGCTTGTGACCCACGCTATTTGTTGCTTTGTGATCCCCCATGTTTTTTCTCCCTGCTTTATAAGCTGGGCTTCCACTGGAGACTGCCGAGTATCACCTTTGTGATTCCAGATTTTCTTAGTCTGAACCAGTTGAAGGTTTGGGGTCTATGCTCACAATGCAAACAATATCTCCGGCTCTGAGTTGACTAAATGCGTCCGCATTTCGGACCGGATCGAGGACCACACCCCGTGCCTCACCTATATCAGGTTTTAGGTTGGGATGTCTAGCGTGCGGTCGGTTACTTATAAAAGCGACCTGTCTGTACAATAACAGTGAAGCCTCTAAAGCTCATTGCTCCTCGTTTTGCGGAAGAAAGTTCACTCAGATGAATCCGTGTACAGTTTATTGAAGCGAATTTACTGTCCTGATTGCATCACAGTGCATGTCCTTGGTATGCTTGCTTTTCTGCACCCACAAGTTAACTTTTGCACACTAACTAACTATAACAACTGATCATGCTTTTCCTGGTTACTGAAAACAATTTTCCTGCAAGACCTCTCGATCGGCGATTTCCTCATGAAATGATCAGATTTATTTACGGTTCCTTACTCTACAACTGGTAATCGTAGATGGGTAGATAGTGGAGAAACAGAGTTTTTGACAAACGTCAAATATCGCGAACTTGTCGCGCATAACTGCTCAAGCAAAGAGAAAATTGGCAACCTTATTCAGTGCGATCTTTTAGTAATAAACAAAACGATCCCCATGCTTTGCATTTACTCATAATTTTTATACAGCACGTTAAATTGTGCTATTCTACCTCCCGCATGTAACCATAACATAAAAAGGATGGCGTAACTGTTTGAATGACACACTGATAATGTCGAGATTTCTTCATAGTTATCACTTTTACATTCTAAATCTTGACCTCTGAATGACGGGCTCCACAGACCACCTCAAATTTTATGATTAAAGGTGTCCGGAATATCGTCAGTGAATTCACGCTCGTTGTAGGTACCTCGAGACTTTAGACTGGAATACTGAGGTATATACTATTTTAAAATGGTTCGGATGCTTCACTATTCGGCCATTACAAGTTAAAAGTTACAGGCTGGCTGCTTTAAAGGTTCTTCTCACTGCCGGCGAAAACCAATTTTGAACGAATTGAGAAAGTTCATCTGCTTCTGAGGGCAGTTTAAAATAATGTTTTTGATTACAACTTCCAGAATGAACTCACATCTTAGAGAGCTTTTACAGGTTTTTCTTGTTAAATTCGTTATATTTGAGAAACTGAAAAATTTCATTTGCACTGAAGAAGACTACTTAGATTTCGGAAAATGCCCACTCACCAAATTTTAGACGGTAATCATTATTGATTCATTTGCAATTTATGACCACATAGAACCTAGAGATCAAGAGAATAACATCGGACTACGTGAAAAAATCACTGTGTGTGCACATCACGTTAGCAATTCCATACTACCAGGGTTATCATTTATATGAAGTTGATTGTGCTATCCATTTCCGAGGTATCAGCGGTGTTGATTATGTGTGGGTGTTCGTACAGTGCTGAGGAATGTGTTCGCAAACACAAGGGAGATGAAGAACTTGGAGTTAACGCTTCTGAGCACATGGTTCAGGGGTCAAATCTAATGAGCATAATTTTGGTTTTGGACAAGCTGCGAATTCCGACATATTTAGATCGGTTCAGAGGAACCTCACAAATGGGCATGAGTCATTTTCGGTTAGATAGTCGACTTTTTTCTATCAAATGAGCGAGAAATAGCNCAAGATTGCGTCAAAAACGCAGTTGAAAGAATAAGGAATGAATTCAACAATCAGAACGGGTAGTTCATTCATTCACATATGGTTAATAGTGGCGAGCCTTTCAACGAATAGCGTAGATGTTCAGCGTTGAAAGTGCCTTTTATCGCTCCTTTCAGTAGTCCTAAGAGAGTTCCTGTGGCAAATTCACCCTTATAAGAAATAAATTATAAGGACAAGGTTCATTATTGTTAACGTTTATGAAAAAGTCCTTCTTTTTAATGATCTGTGTAAGCTTTGTTGATTGTTCTATCATTTTTCGCTGAATAAAAATTTCTGTGTAGCCTTGCTTCTGAGCTAGTTTGAAATTATGATAGGAATGATGTGATGTGCAACGTAAACATACAAACACAGTGATCCTTTTCATTTATGCCTACAGTTCACTGTCAAGCACTGGGCTTTATGCTCACAGAAATTGTAATGCCATGACTATAGACTATTAAAGACTTGTTTTGTTAATAATGTTCAAAGCTGTGGAAGTTATTGCTATTCCTAGTCCCCAATATTCTACCATACACTTGTCTTCCAAGCAAATTGTTGGTTCAGTAAATCAAAATGGTCAAAAAACCGTTTTTGGTGCATCTGTTGCTATCCAAATGAAGCACCTTTTTATAGGTCACAAAATAATGAGTCAAGGATATGAGAGCAAATGGAATACGTCTGTGTAGATGTGTAATATGGCTAGTAAGTATATGCTACACGGGCACAAGCACACACACCCATACACCGTCTACAATATTGCAACAGGAATATATGAGTTCAAGCACTACAAATTATTTGTTGTATGATTCACTGCGATGTAAGGAAACGTTGATTTACTAACTGTATTTATTTCCAAGATAAGCAAGTATATTGATAAACCTGTGTGCCCCGAAAAGAATAGTGTAAGCGCTTCAATTTTCTTGACCTGGTGTGAAGACCAGGGCAAAAAATGTCGTGCCCATGACCCCAAATGGAATAGGGCATTTTCCTCTAACACTAGACGTTTTCGCGCACATACGATCGTATTCTAGCCTCTGCCTCCGATTAATGATCTTGAACGGAATCAATGGCTGTCATTTCCACCATTTCTTAGGGCATGCTCAAAAATATGCGAAAACGATTGTTCACCTACCCACTCGTTTTCTCAATGCTATCATGGGAGTATTAGAACTTTTAGTGATATCAGCCCGCTGGAATTTACATGATTTTTTTCTCCAAAACACTTTAATGGGAACTCATAAACAATGTGATTCGTTTCTCTCAAAACATCGGGTGTATACAAGAAATTAGCCTCAGTTTCAAGCTATTAAAACACGAAAACTCAATTTGCGCTCGGAAAGTGTCCGTGTTTAGGACCCCAGAGCAAACAGGAATCACATTAAAGAACAAAAAATCTCATTTATGTAAAACACCGAGCAACAGTCGAACGTGAACGGCACATAAACGCAACCGGATTCAGATACACATGATAGAATGAAGCAGGTTGATGAACAACTCGGGTGAAAGATTTGTGAGCACTGTATCCGTTACTTTATTAGGATTGGACCACTCATTATATTAGCGCACTGATATCACTCAAGCGTAATCAGAAGATTTGGGAGGAATTTGAGTTTGTCGGGGAAATAATTAATTAAAAATACAACGAGAAAACGAAGAACCAACTGATATCAACGTGGTAAAGAATGACCTGAAGGACACCAATCAATAACACTTAGCCAGTAGTCACACTTAGCAAAGCGCATTTTCCTATCCGAGACTTAAAACATCACCTTTTGGAGGATCAGTTGACGGGTGGTCGCAAGAAAAATGCACTAGTAAGTTTCTATGAATTAATATTGAAGCAATGGGATCAGCAACTTATGTTGTATCCATTAAGGCTGTCAAAGTGATTTTGTTGATGAGTTTTACAGTGAGGCATACTGACTAGGATCAAACAATAAGTCCTTACTCATCAATTCTGAAATCTGGAGTGTGTTGTTGCTTCGTTAGTTGTGCCTTCTCTTGTAACTGAACTGAGATCAGGTTGTGACCACCATAATGAGTTGACGTGCGCCGCTAATCAACGTACTACGCATGCTACAAGAGACAGAAACGGAGACAGAAGTATATAGCGGTATGGCACATCACACTTACAAGACTCTAAGTCTTTGAGGTTCTCCGTTTATTTCAAAATAGTACGGAACTAGAGAAAGTGATACATATAACAATCATACGCACGCTAGTTAAAAGACATAGACGAAAAGAAATTTGATTATTGTTATTATTATATGATCATTGAATGTTTATTGTCTACTGGTTCGTTTGTTTGATCACTGTATCGTATCGGGAGTCTTTGCAGTACTTTTGCATGATGATCTTTTTGTCTGTAGGGAAACTTCGATAAAAAGCAGAATGATCAATATCTTCCGAGTAATTCTTCGCGTATCCCAAAAAATTTGGAAGATGGTTTTATCCGGGCTAGGAACATAAAAGGGATGATGAATTTATAAGACCGAAAATTTGAAGGATTATCAATCCAATATTATATCTTTGATCGTAACCCCCCCTACAGACGTAGTAAAAGCAACGCATCTATGCAATGTTTCTGTCCGTTTTTATGGATATCAGTGACACGGTAACACAAGATGATTCTAAAGTAGGAACCACTTCTTTTTTAACTAACGCTAGTTCATAGTTTCAGCAATCGTCTAATCAATTTTTTAACAAAACAAACTGAGCAAATATGTTTTACCACACGGGGGGAAGCTTCCAGGATCATTATGCAATGGAATTTACCTTGTGGAGGTTATAAATTGAATACAAGATATCCATGCCGAAATTATAATGTTGACCTATATTTCTAGGTTTCTTTGAAGCTTAGGTATAACTACTTTATATGCATGAACCCCACATTGGAGTTCATTCGGTCCCCACAGTAACTACGGAAAGAAAACACAGAACTTGCGCGCAGTTTTACCCTTGAAGTTTGAGTTATTACTACTCTCGGAAAAATTACTTTGGTCAAAAGAGGCGTATCATAGAATCTCAGGTAGAGGAGGGTTTCTTCTGTTTAGACATACGTCACAATGATTGAAACCAGTGGCTTACTCCACGTCAACTTGACAACATTTTGAATGGATTTGAAGTTATTTGTCAAGCCGCAGAAGTCTGCGGAAAGTGCAAGCTGAAGGTCTTTATATGTGAGTCCTATTGATCATATGATGAGGCGCTCTGCTGGTCAATTTTAAATATAAATGATGTTGCTTTCAATAAGTTCCTGGATTGAAGTATAATATCATTGGGAAACAGATGAAATAAAAAGCAGTGCAATAGAAATTACTATTCTAAAAGGTCGGAGCTAGTCAGTGCTCGGGTCTGTAAAGGGGAAATCTGCAATCTAAGATCGTCTTATCTTAGAGGATACCGCGAATCATTCAGTGTGCTGTGTAGACTCATTCGTGTGAATGCAAGTGTGTTGTTTAAATGTGTGATCGTTTTTCTTGAAAATAGCATATCATTCAATTGCATGAAGGTGAACGCTGACGCGAGACTGCTCGTTAAATGAGTGAGCAAGCATGACAGGTTCCCGTCATCTGGGAATGATCTGGGCTGAACGACGCAGTTTTCTAACTCGTAGAGACTAAGGTATTTAGTTTTGGTTTTCAGTTCATCTGTAGAGTTTATTGGTCCACGAACAAAGTGAAACTCTGGAAAACATTTGATCAGTTATTCTAAAGTAAAATTTAGCCCGTGGACAATGTGAAAAGGTTAGGTTTAAATGAAGATTTGAAAAAAATATGCATTATGCAGCGAAAGAAATATGTAGGGAGATAAATTCAGTAATAAAAATTGATCAATGTGGAAATTTATACTTTTGGAAAGAATTCAAAATCTTATTGTACATAAAGTAAATTTTATCGCTATGAACTTAAGGTAATATTTAATTCATATGAAAAAAACCTAATTGTTTCGTTAATTGATTTTTGAGATAACTTGTTATCCTAAAATAATAAGCTGTAACTCTGAAAAATGTAGTTTACGGGTTTGTTGACTAGTTCGGATATCACCCCATTAACCTCCGTTTTCAATTACTGTTTAGGACGATCCATAAAACCGTGGTCTTCTCTCCCCCCATCAGTCACATGTCAAAATACTCTGATATATTTGAGTAAGAGAATTATTATTATTAGTTCTATATATTTGCTCTGGTGTTGTTAACGGGTAATTCAGTTCACTGAAGTTCATTGAAGTTTAGCATCTCTTTCGTACTGTTCATGTTATATATAGTTACTCGTATTTACAAGTTAAATGCAATAATTAACGGAAAAGAATTAGTCAACACCATCTTGATCAGATCAGGGTTTCCGCAGTACGAACTAATTCCACACATCACTTTATATCAACTTTGACCTATTTACGGTTTGTTAGAAATATAAACTTTATCATACTGGGAGAATCAGATGCCATAAATGGCCGTGGATTTGGGTTTTGTGCTGTAACCTTTTATCACATATATCCCAGTTTTACATATGTTTGTTTCTTATGTGAATAGCTTATTTTTCCGAATTTTCTGTCTCTCGTGAGCACTTTTCTACAAATGGATAAAAGTGGCAAATTTGGTTTTCAAGTTATCCGATATATCGGGTATCACGGCTGCAAACACGTGATCTTCAACCGACACGCTCTTTTCAAAATAATGTAAAATACTGCAAATTGGTGGCTAAAAGACAGTAAACCATAACGCAGGGCAAAAGTGCATGTTTTATGATTGGGTTCAGTAAAACTAAAACTGCAATAAAGTGTCATCTCTTTTGATTGACACATTTGCGATCGATGACAAAGTAACATTACCCGCGGTAATTAATAAATTTATCAAAATGATAAAGATTTGCTTCTCAATAAAAAACTCCCTCTTCGAATCGAATTATTCCTAGGGTTATTACGTAGTGAATTCTGTACAAAATGCCAAGTAGAAAACAGTCTGTGGATCTCAATTAACATGTACAAGGTGAACGGACACTCAAATCCTAAACAAATGATTACCGTTTATATATCCTTCATGGATAACCGCGTAACCACTTTAGTACCGTTTCATTATATTTAGAGGAAATAACCAGTCAAATAATCTGGCATTGCGGAAGTGTTCAGCAATTCAGATTCAGCCATTCGGTAGCAGCAAAGATTTTTTCCATTTGGTTTGTATTACTATTACAATTAAAGTAGTAAAACACAAACAAGCCATTAAAATTTTTGTGAAATAAACCAATACAAATGCAGTTACTATTTCAAGTGGCTTCATGATGTGCTGGATTGCTGAGTGTCACCTAAAAGATCTCACTATATGTCAAATATTTTCTCGATTACAGTAGGGTACACATCTTGAATAGCCGAATATTTGTGAGCAAACTGAAACAACTTTTTCAACAACAACTTTTTATAATAATTGAGTAGGTGCTTATGGTATAAGTTTGCTGAACCAAAATGCCATTAACTTCATTCCACAGAAACGAAGAAGGATAGACAAGCATGCCTGTAGAAGTTTGCTTAGCTTTGCTAGTTACCCTTCATTTGATCGCAGGGGATCAACACTTTGGGCCTTTACTCAAAGATCACGCAATCGTGCATAGTCCATGTGGAACCAATTATTAGGTAGGAAAGAACCGCAGAATGCCTTCGTCAGGTCACGCATGTCAGCTGTGTGCCGCGGTGCCAATTCAGCTAAGTAACAACCTCTCTGACTGGGTTAGTGGAGGAAACTACCGCATTGCCACCACATACAACTCGGCATTTAGTACAACGAAACGTTTTCCTGAGCGACTACGATTCGATCGAGCCAATAGCATGATTATTTGCTTGTCGTATGCCATATCTAACGTTCCTTTTTATGTTAGACTCTTTTACAGATGGCTCGAGTAAGACAGTGAAAATCGAGACATCAAACATTGATAGACAGAACTGCATATGGAAGCAGCAAACGCAATGAATGCACACTGATTAGGTTAGGACCGTTATTTTGTTCCTATTAATCAGTAAAATCCCGGACACTTCTGAAAGCAACAGTGAAAATAAGCCAGTAAATAGAGAACATAAAAGTGAAGAGAATGTGAACCTTTATTTGTATCTATACAGTCCTTTGGGATAAATTCGTCTGTTTGACGTAGGCAAGCTTATCCGTTTCGAAATATAACAATCATCTTCTATGGGTAACACGGTGAACTATTAAAATAAACAGTAATAGTCAAATGAAGTCGAAGTCAAGTAAAGCTTTATGTACCCAATAGGATGAAACATGGAACTATTGAAACAAGGAGACCAACTATTAAAACTGGAAAACAATTGCGGTCTAATGAGTTCGAGGTACACGCCTTATGAACTAGGCGGTCTTTCAGTCTGACGAACCCGATTGTACAACAATCAATAATGGATGGATCACGTGCCCGTGCGGACATCACATGATTGCCATCAGAATACCATCCTAAATCACAAATTTGACTTCAGTCTGCTGGGGAGCTTGCCAAAAGACGAGAGAAATATGGCAGTAGACGTAGATGCAGATTTGGAAAATGTCACACGGGAATTGCGTGACCTTCAAGTGAGTTCTTGAGCTCAAACATTTAGAGTGCGTTTGGTCACTGTTTACAGGCATAATAAATTTGTGCACCTCTTTATCCCAAGGACCTTGCCGAATTTATTCAATAGATATACATCAGAAGGTTTGTAAACTTTAAACAAACATTAGACACTGAAAAGGGAAATGCATGCTTATGTAGACATGTACTAGGAACTGCATTTGGCAAAAATACATTTCATCAAAATATCCATGATGCTATTAACATCGGGTGTGAACCAAGTATTGAAAGTGGAACAAGCGTTTGATTTTCATCTAGTGCACATTAGGTATTGATCGTTTTCAGGGGCGGAACAGATAAACGAGACAAGGTGACCAAGAATAGAAGTTAGTGGAGCGACGCTGTACGGTTTGCTTGTTGAAATCCCGTGCCCCATAAAATAACAATAACCTAAAACACAAAAGATGTCAAAAGTATGGAATGAAACAAACAAAAGTTTGTTATTCCCGTTATTTGCCTTAACTGTCTGACCCCATTTTACTGTGCTTTGTATCCCAACCACCTGTGGCCTGTTATCCTAGTTGTGGCGTTGGCGCCAAGCCTACTCGCAAACTGGTGATTATACATATGCATGTACTATATGAATATTATATGCATTATATTATATATTATATTATAATATACATTATATTGTATTATATTATGTTATATATTATATTATGTATTATATATATGTGGATAGTCATGCAGTGGTTTCGTGGCGTACACGCATATTTCATTTACCATCCATTGGAGACTTAATTATTCATCAACGGTCCACTGTTGGATGCTGAAAATCAGAGAGTTTATTTTGGTTTTGATGTGCGGTAGAGAAACGAACACTTGAATTCCTAAACGACAAACGTGAATGAGCAGAAACACCAAAGTTTTCGATGAATAAGTTTGGTGGTTTATCGATTGAATAAATATCTTATAAGATATACAAGACTGACCAAGTGTGTTTGCTTACCGAACTGTGTTGAGAAAAAGTGCGTTTCTACAAAGAAAAAATCTGACGGATTGGTCATTTCAGACATGTTTACGATACAGACAACATAATAAGCTGACAATATGTGCTTGTTTTGTAAATCTCTGCACAGAAAAAAATAACTTATTTATCACTAGGGGGCGGTGTTTAACGTAAACAGAGTGAAGGAAATGTGAATTCAAAAGCTCGGCAGCAGGGCATTGATTAAAAGTACTATCTACCATGTGACTTCGTCAGGGATACCACAAGGGATTTCAAAGGCTTCAAACAATCGTTCTATACGTCTCAACAGAAATATATGTGGTGATTTAAGAGTGATTACATTACATGTGAGCTGTGCTTGAAGGTACTTTGCCTCAAACATCTGCCTCACTAGGAACTGTCAAGTTTTGTGTTCTCATTTCAACCAACAAACGTTTGACCAGTTACATTTGTCACACTCCGATAACTATAATTGCTATGATACGGCCACACTTCAAGATAAATGATCGCCGGGCGTTCAGAAGAAACGTCTAATCATTTCCTTGAGTTTAAAAATGACGAAAACTATAAGCGATCAAAGTGGTTTTGACTTGACCAGTTGTGTGAATTTGGTGCTCACGAAGCTGGATAATGATCTAACGAGAGACTGACGGTCTTTTAGAAATATGAATATCACAGCATCTGCTTCCTGTTATGTTCATACGCCCATGCGCTCAGAGTGCGTGATTTGACAATAATGTGAACTCATAAAAGTAAAACGAATGCCATTTTGCTGATGCATTTAGATTACGCAGTTATTTGTGGTAATGCATCGTAGTGTGCAAAAGCTCTGGCTGATAAAATTGGAGTCAGATTGGGCACTACACCAACTGAAGTGGAAAATATTTGCCTGATGATCAAAATCAACTATTGCCCTTGGTTAATTATTCTTTAGTGGATCAAATTTATGTAGTTTTTTATATAGCAATCAGTTCAAGTAAAATGCTTCTCGTTTACGGATTAATTTACTCAGTGCCGCTTTCTGGTAACATGTTACCTACTCCTTATGACAAATAATCGGGATTTATCCCCGATTTTACCTAGTGATTGGGAGCTTTTTTGTAGAACGTTTCATACTAACCAAAACAAAATAAAGTGATTTATTCCCCAGGTTTTAGTTGGTCGTTATGACGATTGTGCCAACGAGCTTCAAACGGAGTTAAAAATGGCCAATGATGAATATTTTGATTTATTAAATGCTCGGAGTTCAAAGAATTCAATAACAAGTGAGTTCATTCCGGAATATTTGATCCAAAATGATAACCGGGAGGCACAAAAACCAATGAATTCATTTGAACTACTCCAGGTTAGAAAGGAACTGTTTATTTGAATTATTGAAGCTGAATTCATCCACTTGACTCTAAAAATTTTACTTGTTCTCAAGTTCGATGTCAGTACAAAGATGTATATTTTTGTTTGGATGATACATTCATGCTTTTCATTTCCCATATCTGAAAATCCGGTTTACTGGAAGCACAATACTCCACATTAAAAAAACCTAGGTTGTCAGTTCATGAAAAATTCATATTAATGACAAAGTTGACATTGTACAGAGTTTCAATCTTGTTCAAAGATTGATTTAGTTGTAAACCGATGACCAAGAAGTTCAGAAGTTTAGGGGATAGAGAACGGTTCACCGGGTTTAATTATCCAATGTTTCATTTGATATGATTATGTTTTAGTAACCATATATTAAACACAGTTTTCGGGTAGATAAATGTTTTCTCAAGCTGCTTCCAGAAATCAAACGGCTTTGTGTTTGTGTGATTTTCAAAATAAAATCGTTGCCGAATTTCAAAATTGAACGTGCTGTTCCCCCAAACCAGTTTTTAGAAGGCGAATAGGTATTCACAGAAGAGGTGATAGACAGGTGAAGTACGGTTATAAGCGAATGCTATTTCAGAGGACAATAAAGGCACTCATGGTATATTGAATATATATATATATATATTGATTACCTTAATAATCCTCAGGCGGTGTTCATTATTGAATGGGTAACCTAAATGAACTAACAATAAGCTATACGTGATGGATGATGGGGTGCAATTTGAGCAAGCGGAAGTAAAACTGACAGTATAGCTTTACTGACGGATTTGGAGTGCAGACAGTCATCTCCGTAACCCGAGGCAACCGGCTATTACCTCATGAAGAGCCAGACAATGCAGGAAGCTGGTGCTATTGCATGATGTGTATAATAACTTGATAAATTGTTTCCTCAGTGACAGTATAACTGAACCACGTGGTATGAATAATACAGTTTAAGACAGGTGTTTTTCCAAAAATCAGAAAACTCCAAAGAGCACCCCGAGGTTGGTAACCGAAAAACAGTTGAACGATTCGGAGGAAGTCACTGTTTGTGTAAATTCGATAAGAATAATGATATCCGTGCATATTAAGTTAAAACAAAGTTTGCAGGCATTCGATGTGGAGTCAGGAATTCATCAGCTTCTACTCGAAGTTGGTGATTCAATGATGGATATTTGAGAAAGCACATTGACAAGTAACGGGAAAGAATCAATCGTTCATCATCTCACTTGAAGTAAGGTAGGTATTGTAGTTGAACCAGGACATTGGCATACTTTGTTTACTTAATAAAGAACTAAGTATTGTTTTTGAGATTGCTCGTAGTTAAAAATCTCATTGTTTACAAAGAAGATCATGGAAACAGTTCTAATGAAGTAGTTGAGAGAAAAAAGTACATCGTTTTTAAGCATTGAGAAAAGCCAATTTATTGTTACATCGTGTTGGAGGTATTTATAAATAATAATATTAGTAATGATTAACTCTTATGGCTCTTTACTGAGCGTATCAATAAACAGTCAGTATTTCGGCCGGAAAATAGTTGTCTAGACAAAAACAGAATGAGTGGGAGAAGAGGAAGAGCTGGGGGGGGAGTGGAAGAATAGCTTAGGTAGGTAGGATTTTAAATCGCCACCCAAGGATCACTTTTGGGATTAACTTAACCACCAGCACCTAAGGTGGAGACATAATTATGCAATCTGTGTGCTGGGGTTTCTCTTGGAATTTTTAAATTCTGTTCTGATGGACAAACAAGTGAAATGTACGTTGCTATGTTTATTTATACGTCTAATATTACTGGTGTCCCTGACATCTTTTGGGAAGATAATCGTGAATGGGGATCCAATAAATATAGTGTTCGGCGTTGGATTACTTGCAATCGGGAAATATTTGGCCAATAGAAGCTCATTAGTTCTATAAGCATACTCAAAATCTCCGGAGTTAAGTACAATACTTGGGAGCATGAACAATAAGAGTGATTTGTACAATTCATTTGCTAGTATATACTTCAATTTATTGATTGGAAAATAACCTCCAGAATATCTAAGTTAGACCCAATCTCCATGTTTTGTATTTCAACCTAGTCCTCTATTATTCTTGTTTTCGCATTAGCACCATACTTTTTTGCAAGCCAGTGGTATATATACCAATATTTAAGTACATGATTTGTCCAACCTTTCACACCATACAACTATTTGTTCACCTAGCGGAACTCCGCAGGGCAACTTAACGCGTTAATTTCAGTTCATCTTGATTGTCTGTTTTGCATAAATGTCAGTCATTTTTTGTCTTCTATTTCTGTTCATTCCGAGTTAGCTTTCATGTTCTGAGGAAAAAAGCTTATCATCTGAATTTTGTGCGCCTATATAGAGGACGAATGATTTATCGTACTTTTATGCATCCACCGCAAGCGGGGGTTGAGATAGAAACGTGTTGATTAAATAGAATATAAAATGTGTACGGCGATGAGAGATTAGTGGAGTGACTGATGAACTCTGAAGTGTCAAATTTATCTAAACCCTTGTATAAATGCCGATTTTAAACTCTCTTCAACAGAGAATGAACTTCAAAATCAAATTGAACTGTACAAACAGGTGAGTCTATTGATAAAATCTAACCCGACCCAGGAGACGTTTTCTTGTTTTGTTATCCGTGACAATTAGTTCCTTGAATACGTGATTGATTGGCGGCGCCGATAAAGCTGTAATCTTGTCCGAAGGTATGTGAGATAGTCAACTCAATATAGAAAATACAAAAGGATTAACAATACTATTAATTCTAAGTTCAACGCGACATTAGAGAAGATATAAATCGATCAATTCTGTGGAAATGTTTCAGCCATGACTGGCTGGAATCAGCAACAGACCGTCCGATATTTTATGCACTCGTAGTATAAAGCAAGGGGAATAAGGGATAACATGATTTGCTACGGGAGATCCATCACCCAATGAGTGAGAGATAAAAGCCCACGTAACATTGATTAATTACTGCGGTGTGACAAATCCCCCTAAAAGTAGATTCCGATATAGCCAGATGTACCAGTGATGAGTTACAAAAGCCCAAATTTGTTCTGATATCAACTGAATAATTTTCATAAAACTGAAATTGTTGAAGGAAAATCTCCAGGTCTTAAATCGCAATTTAAGCAGATTACCAGATTAAGCTCTATAGGGACACCGTTATTGCAATATTTTAATCTCTTTTTTTGTGCGTTCCGTACCCCTAACGTTTCTGCAATTTGGGATTTTTGTCAAAATATTGATGATAGGTCTGAACTCAGAAATGTTCAGTTTTAGATTGAAAACCTTTGAGTGAACGAATTACTGAAACTCAAGTTTTCATTCTCAACAGGAAATCAATGATGCTTTACGGATGAATAAGAAGCAGGAAATCACAATATCCAACTTGAAAAAGGTAAATAGTATTGATTCTGGGGTTCGCATTTAATCGCATTTGAGAGGAAGCGAAACGATACCGAGACGAGCTGGAATTGGCCATGAAATCTCAGGCAGCAAACAAGGTACGTGATGTCCCATGCAACCAGAAAAAAACTTAGTTTTTTAACTTCTGGATGGATGAGTCGGAAGAGCAAAAGAAGAGCTATAGTTTGCCAAATCGTTTGGCGGAATAACCTATGGTTACTAGGGGATAGGTTTCCTGGATTAATGTGAAACCTTACCATTAATGATTCAGTTGGTTTGATGACGATAGACTATCACTATCAATGGACGAGAGAAGATGGACAGTGATGGGACTAGGTTCTTCGACATGCATTATTTCTTTACAGCTGTTATTCCACTGATGCAATCATCGTTGTTTCTACATCAACTTGGTCGATAGTCACAATGCAGTCTGTATTATTTTCGATAGCCCAAGCGTTAATGACACAGGCCTAATGAGAAGTATTATGAGGAGTTTGAAACTCTTATTCTTCCTTTTCCAGTACAGTAAAGTTAGAATACACTGTTGAATAATTTAGCTTCAGTAATTACTGTGATCAGGTTATTCTTGTCTCTGTGATCGAGTTTCAAACTGGTGTTCACATTATTTTTAAGACGTTTTACCTGGAGGAGTTTGTAAACTCTTTTTTATTGATTTCTCTAATTTCCAGTTTGGAGGAATCTGATTGTGGAGAATGCTCTTTGTTTCGCAATGTTTCAGTAAAATGATTTGGAATAATTAGTTAACTTTGAAATAATCCTTTCAAATAGGTAAATATCGCAACTGTTTCATCAGGAACGCACAAACTTTACATATTGTTCTCTGCTGATCGTCTCCTACTTTTACCCCATTTCGTGCCCATTTCGCCGCTTTTCATTTTTAATTGTACTTGCTGCATTAGCACTAGGCTGGATCCAAAGCCGGTGAAATAAACAATAATTATAATGAAAAGAGCGTACATACGTTTGGAGAATATTTGAAATAATCTCTCTCTCTGCGATCGGCAGCTCTTCATGAACACCGCATTTGATTGAATTTGAGAAACATCATCCGTGAACACCCGTCTTGAAACCAAAAAAAACATTTTCTATTATGTGAAATTTTTAAGGTAACAGAAATCACAAAGAAATGAACTATGCTGAAGGAAGCGGTGATATCAATTTTCAAACTTCTCGCAAATATTTTATGCCTAGCCCCTTTCCTTCAAATCATCCATTGCGGACAAGTGAATTAGACCTCATCAACTAAGAAATGAATAGAAATTAGTCCATCCTCTTCACAGTCATTTCTACAAGGCCGGTATTCAGTTTCCCCTTGACATTCACAAGTATCAATTATCCGAGCATTCCCACAGGAGATATGGCAAATAAAACACAGAAAAGCAAACACTCGTGTTTCCCGTGATCCACAATCGTGCCAAATATATCACTCTATATATCACCAGTCAAACAGAGAAATTGCTTGTGGTGTTGGAGGGAGGAACAGATGGCAGTTTGACAGCGATCTGGGACCAAATCAGAAGTCACAGCGATCACAAACGTAACGTTTTATAGGATCGTGTGGGTCATCGAGGTGCTTCGTGTGTCGAGTAGCCCATAAAAGCCGAGGCATATCAGTATACCTGACTTTAGAGTAGAGCTTCATTCGGAAAATCTCGGATGCATCGGTCTGTGCTGCTTCCATGTTTGTTTGTATGGTATGCTTATGAAATCACTAAAAATGAGCTGATCCAGCGATTCCTTTTGCTTAAAATAATAAGTTAAGAAACCCCGAAAGGAGATGATACAGTAATAAACCGGTAAGAAAATTGATGCTAATTTATCAAATTATTCATGATATTCGTAAAATATAATTACAATCAAGTAAAAACTGAAGACTACATTCCAAAATGAGATTCATTTGTGTTCGTCGAATTTATACGATGAAAACACTTACACAGACCGGTTTAAAATTTAACTAACGTGGAATTCTAATTTTTATTTCAAGTATTTAAATAACTCCCCTAGTAAACGAAACTATCATTCATTCAAGAGGAAACCGAGCCTTTATATCAATCGATTTCCAGATAGGTTGCCACGGCGAGAGATGTTTACCGAGGCAGGTAGCGGTTGGAAAAAGGTCAAGGGTGGTCAAACGAACACCTGGCATGAGGGTATGGAAACCCTAACCAGGAGACTAGGTCACATGGGCCCCGTTAGGTTCCCTGGCTGGGGACTCTGAGATGATGGTTACCGATGGTTAAATACACTGAGTGATATGCCTGGGTGTTGCAAACAGTGGGGCTCGTGCACCCACTCATTATTCTCCTAACATCACTCTATATAAATTCTTCATCTTCCGCTTGAATTAGGTCTGAACATTCCAATCTTCATTCTGCTCTTTTATCCAAATGGTCTGCCAAAAGACAGCAACCAAAACCAGCGCATGAAAGTGCATGGTTAATGGTTGTGAAAACTGAATTTGACTGAAACTCTCCTGGGCTTATTTTAACAGGAGTCCTTCAAACGGCATCTTTCATTAAACCAACCCGGTAAAGAACAGAGAGAAGATCAAGCCGAGGTGCACATGAGAAAATGCAGTGACCAACCACATGCATCGACCAAACCGGGACACCAGTCGGGTTTCGGTTATTCGGACGAATTTACCCATCAACTGCTGGATGTGACATTTCAACTTCATGAACAACTGTCACACAGTCATTCACGAAGGCACCGAGAGCACAAAGAAATGGATCGTTTTGTAGACAATCTGAATAACATGTATCGGCAAAGTATTGCTCAGTTACGTGAGCAGCAACGTAAAGATTTGCAAACTCTGAGTGGCACTTTGCAACGATCTGCCCAGAACCACTTGGGTATCCTTGTAAGAGAACAACAGAAGCTCAAAGCGCGGTGAGTTTTGTGAAAAGCTTTCCCGTAGTTTTAGGTCGGTGACAATTTTCGTAAACGGTTAAACACCAAAAACGCAAGAAAAAGTACGTATAACTTGATATTGTATCGTATTGTATCTTGCTGTGTTGTAATGATTTGTGCAGGCAACTATGCCTACATTACAATCAAAAAGTGTGTTCACCGATGCAAATGGATAAAAATTGAAAATACATATACAAAATGATAAAAATGAAAAATGAATTCATATTTTTAGGTTTTAAATTAGTTCGTTTTGGATCTGCATCTTGTTAGTTAGAATAGGATCCAGGTAGGATACCATTGAATTGCGATAAATGTTCATGCGGTAGGGTGAGCTGCGATTATTGGATATGGTTGTAGCGTAGGAAAGGCAAGCAGATAAATCGGTGTTAAGTGGATGACTGGGGTCGTGAAGTATTTTTTGGGCGAAATTCTTAAGTGAAGTTTTGTGAAAAACACAATTTTATGGTAAGAGTGTTTAATGGAGTAAGAGAAACACAGCTTTGATTACCGAACCGCGACGAAGAATAATGAACTCCTTTTTAGGCAGTCCCGGGAAAATGACGGTCTAGCAGTAAAGTATGACAGGAAAAACGCATTGATAAGCAAAATAACATAGTTGCACGATTCAATGAAGGTTGGCTGTCTTGCGTATCTGGAAGGATGGACAATGCAGTCTACAAACACAGGTTGGCACATGAGAGGACTACTGTAGATTGTAGTGTATGGTGACTCCTAGGTATTTGGTGGTATATGTTCTGGTGATGAGTACAGAATTGATGACTGAAGGTTCCAAGGAATAATCGAATACTTTACTTTTCATGATAATTGTTTAAGAGTACAAGTTTGTTTCATGTTGTAAGAAGCTTAAACAAAACTGATTTAAAGTATCAACATGTGGTCAATAATTACATGGCTTTTGTATAAATGATCAATATTGATTGAAGCTATAAATGTACCCTCTGAACCTGCAAAAATTAGCAAAAGCTTTTCAGTTAAATGCTTCGTTGGTTTCCAAATGTGCCTAAATTCACCATCAAATTTCATTAACTTTGGTAAAATGAAGTCAGTAGTCTGTTACGGATCCCAACATGTATTTTCCGTCATGCAAATAGTCTTCGAAATGAGTTTCGTAAGCAATCGTCCCCAATTTACCCTTAAAATTTCCACAAGAAATGCTTCAAAAATCTCATTTAATCATCTTTCATTTCTTTCTTTATAACTTTCTTTTTCTTGCGTTTCATTTTATCATCTATCTTTTGTAACTTATTTTCTATCTCGCACTTTGTTATATATATATACTTGTAATGATCAACAAAGCAGATCGTAGATTTCAAAAACGTCGTTTAATATGGGCCTTGTTTATTAACCTTCAAAAATGACGTTAGTCGTCTTCATGTTGTGTTATGCTCCCTGTTTAGCAAATGCCGCCGTCTAAGTTTGCCGGGTGTATCTGTGCAAGTTTACTGACTGCTTGATTTGCATTACAGTGTAGATAGGGAGCACAACACTTTCGAACTTGCATTCATTATGAATCTCACACACGATAAAGGAAAAACTCCTCAATGGCTCAGCTGTTGTCAGGTCGCAGCTAATATAATCAAACAAATACAAGCATCTACAGGGTCCGTTCAACTATTCTGATACCTACAGTTATATGAAAATATTTGCTTGTGGCGACAATTTCCCAAAGGATTTAGTACAAGGCAAGGAACAAAAAGTAAAGCAAGCTTCAAGCAGTTGGTGGTTCACGGTTGACCATGTACAAAGCCTGCTTTTGGCAGGATAAAAGCAAATTGTTGTGAGACACTAGAGAAAAAACTGGCCTACATAAACATCAGTTGTTTACATCTGTGTGGTGTCGTTTCGCTGCGATCCGGTGCATGAACAAAGGGTGGTAGTGGTCTGACAATACAGCACCTGAATCAGACAAGTATAGATTTATAAACATTCGCATTTATACTGCACGTTAAAATTATAAGAGCAGTCAGCCGTTCCCTTCCCATTTCGGTAAAACTAGATATATAATTTGATTTCCGATGGAACCGATTCAAAGGTGTTTCCAGTGAATAACTTCATCGAATATGGATATTTGAGGGACAAATATGTTGGGATAAAGTAGAATAAAAATTTTGGGACAATCCGGTCACAACTACCCTCTAATGATTCAGCGACTTTTCGTGTTTCGGGATGATTTTTCGAGGACAGTTAAGTGTTCATTCATGAAACGCTGCCTATTTTTAGTCGTTGTCAGGTATTATAGTTCTTCAGGTTCAATATCGCTGGATCGGAAGATTCCGTTTTTCAGTTTTGCTGTTTCTCATTGTAACGCAGGGTTGTAGCCTATCGTAGGAAGAAGGGAGTATGTTAGCACTAACACACAGGGAAGGTATTAGACTGCAGCGAGGTAACAAGCTAATGTGAACATAGCACTACAGAGGTTCGTTTTATTCTGATTCATTTAAGGGAACAGTAATAGGGCACTAAAGATGAGGCTTGGACTGGCGTGCTCAACACGATCTGTGCGGTGAACACCAGACGAAAAGCTATTAAGGAAGTATATAAATGCGAGCGCGGTCGGTTCTGTGGATTAGCATCAAATTCAATGAAGTTTATATTAGGTTGAAGGCCACGTATAAACGGAAGTGATGTTCGGTAATTTGCGTAAGATTGATCTGAAGGAATCGCATTATTCACGTCACCTCTGGACAGCGTACCAACAAATGGTGCATTATAGCCATGAGGTCCCTTTCCACCCCGTTTGAATCAGCTGATAAGTTCGAATGAGAACCAAAATGCAACCACCTTTGTGAAAATCCTTCCGTTTATCACGACGAAGATAGGTGTGTGAGCATCTTTCCCACACAACAGCACCGCGGCTCTCTCCCTTATGATAAAATCGATATTTCTAAATTGCCGTGTTGCAGTCTCTATCTCATCTCTACTGAGAATCATTCTGAATTGTCGTTAGGCAGGTGAGTATAAAGATGTAACAAAATACTGAGGTTTCTTTGTTATACTTAATGCCGCCTTAAACGCAGAGTGGTACATGTTACAACTGCACCTGCCAAGCAGTTTATTGGCATCATAAGTGGAACGTGTATAGAAAATTTCAGTTGGTATGAGTTGCTGCAACGTTTGTAATCACTGTATAAAACTGGCTGTTCTGGTAGTCGGGTTAATGAATGTGGATAAGAATAGAATAACTCTAAAACTTAAGCGCTCACTGGTTGTATGTTCAAGGTATTTCGTCTGAATTTTTTGAATTTATCGTCGATTTCTATGGTAGCTTTCATCTTTATCGAAGTTATAGTAACCTTTAGCGAACGTCGTCCCTATTGCTTACCGAGCATGAGGTTATTCGTGCGAATTAGGAGAAGTGATAATTCTAGTGACCACCAAACGTTTTCAAAAGATTGTAATTATGGTCGAAGTAATGCAAATACCACAACAACCATTGGTTATGCATGAACGAAAATCATCGTCAAGGTCTGCTCAACCCCATCTATTGGTAATCATTTTCTATCATATTTTGGGCAGACCGCTTTTGGACCCCCCCATGTCAATACTTTTCCAAACCTTCTATTTCACGTAGCCCGTGACCAAACTATCTCATTTTCTATTCATCCAGCACACCCAAATACATACCAATGAAAAATTGTAAACTACCCAAAATAATTATAACGGGGAAAATTTGTGCATATGCTTCCACACTGTCTCATGGTTTATTCCGCAGTGAGTATGGCTCAGACTGTGTGTGGGTTTGAATATCCGGATAAAAACCCGTAGAGCGGAAGTTCGGGACACTTATTTGGCCCAACAACATTCACAATCGATGCGAAACAGATCAGCAGGGTCTCAGCTATAGTGTTCTTTTACCTCATTGAGTGTTTAACCGAATCCTAAAGTACAAATATTCGTGACTATTTCTCTATTGACAGGTTACTTAGAGCCGAAGAAACAGAGAAGGAATCGAAAATTTTAATCCAAGATCTGAAGAATCAGGTTTGTGAACTCACAAAACAGTTGAATAGAATGTGTCCACGATCAGAGCCCACACGTGGAATTTGATATCATTTGATCGCACTGTGCGACTTTTGTCTCTCTCTCTCGCTCTCTCTGATGAAAAGCACCCTAATCTTGTCTGATTCCTGTTTATAATAATCACAAAACGAAGCAAGAACAAGTGATGCAAATTTAACACTCTTGCTTCGTGCACATACAGGTGTTTTTTGCAATAGAAAACAAGCAGACCAGTACCCATTTCCCTTTCCAATCCACGAGTGAACTGATGACATCGCTTTATCAAGCTTTAATCGTTTCATTGTTTCGTCAAGCATAATTTGTCGGTGACATTTGACTGTCTCCCCAAAGTGAGAAATGAAGAGAGTAACAATCCAGTAACAATCCGGTTCTCAAGGAATATTAATGCTTAATATGGTGAGATCAATTAGAAGAACTTATCACCGTCACGAGGAAGTGCTATTTCCGATTCGTGGATGATGCAGTGATCAATGTGGAGTTTATCGATCACGTTTGTTTAAATACACGGATTTGCGCCATCAGCTCGGCCTTCAAAACAGCAAGTTGGTGTGTGTATCAAATGACAAAGTTTGGAACACAATAGCCTGATTCAAATGCTCTTCTCTGAATTTTTCTTGTTTCACTCACCATGTTCTCAATTTTGGAAGCTGGGGAAACCGCATTACTTAATTGATGGCATTAGCCTTCAGTGTTTCCAAGAGAACTAAAAAATTACTATTCAGGCTATCACTTTCCTCTAACGGTTGGTTCAAACATACAACGTTCACTAAGGATAACTTGGTATTAAAAATTACTAAGCATGTTAACACGAAAGGCTCTCAAGAAGATGTCCCATGCATATTGGAAGCTAACATCTGGAGTCGACTTCACAAGTGGGAGTTTGAACGTTATGATCCGAGGCACAATTGAACTTCTGAAACTCACCGACGTGGTCGACTAAATAAGAAAAAGCATTGTTTTTTATTCGCTCATCATGAGTACACCTATTTTAAGACAACAGGGGTACATTGTCGGTCGAAAAATTATTGATATTGCGTCGCCTGCTCTGAACTAAGTTGTTGCTCCTTGGAGTGTTAGTTTCACGAAAATTCTTTGCGAGGGTTGACTTTGTTCAGTTAATTACTTTTGGCTGGGAGCTTAGTCTCAGAGAACAGTTCGGGTTTTGTAGTTGGGTTACGAGTCACCATCATCTGATAGCGTTTTACTGGCTGATCTTTATTGCCACATAAACGCATAGATTTTAATTAAAAGGCATGTTGAAGTTGTAGAAGCTATTCGAAAATAAGTAAATGAACCTTTACAACCGAAAAAATACAATCAAAATATAAATATGTATCACTACGCAAAAACATTTTGATCCTATCACTGCTTCTGTTTTTCTCAGCTTTCAGATGCAATGCGAAATGCCATGCGAAATTCTTGTATTATAGCTATAACATTCGAACTCATCAAAGTGGTTCATACGAGCTCCTGAAGAACTTCCGTAGTTCCATCATAACAAAAGCGGTATTGCAAAGAAGACAGATTTTAAAACTTTGTCATGAGGCATGTAGAGTTGTCGGCTTGTTTATTCATATTAAAAATTTGCCCGAGACGTTTGTTGTGGTTATTGAGTTTCCCTGATCGTAAAGCATAAAAACTAATGAATTGAGATGTGACTTCAGCCCTATTACGAATAAAAGGTACACATGATACGAGGACAACTGAATTTGACAAGTTTTCAAAATTAACCTTTACATCTTTCTTCCTCTAATCTTTTTTCACACACAACTTCTTCAAAAGGAGACTTGTTTCTAGCCCATTCAACAATTGGCCTAGTCCAATTCTCACGACTTACGTGCACACACTCACATCTGATGCCCAAGTTTCGCAAACAAAGTTGCTAGTAGTATCATTCGAACATCCTCGTTCATTGTTGTACGAAACGGGGCATAACAGCCTTGCGTCATGATCCTTTTGCGTATCATCCAATGTTCACCCGTGGTTGTACATATCGACGCATCAGTATTACGGAGATCACAGGAAAACGCATTTTTCCTATGAGCCAAGTCGAAATCTCGGTTTTGTCACGCTGTCATCCTTTATATGTGGGTTGTGATTTTTAATTATATATTTTTACATCAACGCGGTAGAAAAATTTCAAGAAATCAGAATTGTGACTCCAATTGAAAATGTATGACATGATATGAATGGGATGATGGACTACTTCTCACTTTGCTCTTTCATTTTAAACACGCCCTGTGGGGAGAAGTTCCCTGTTGAAAAGTCCATTTACCCTTACAAGCAATGTTTACTTGTCCAGTCTTTTCAAAAATCCTAAGGAGATCATCAAATCAATGAATCTAGAATAAGCAGGATATGGCGTTTAGTAAGCTTATCGGGCGTAGCAATTTATCAACCTGGTACATGCTAGATAAAAAATGCACTAGTCTGCATAAATCCTAAGTAATAACGCGATCCCTTGTTGATTTTGCTCACACCGTGAACAAGTCCACCGTTTAGTTTAAAATGACACAAACACCAGTAGGGCCTAGTGTCTGACTAAACGCTTTGGAGTGTGTGTCGTTTCTGGACGGGAATGGGGATCAACCTGAAAACCATTGTTCGTCCCATTTTCTCATGGATTTCGAAATTAACAAGAAAGATGAATCGCTTTTTTGCACAACGAAATGCGTGGTTTACTGGTGGGAAGTTTCACCTTTGAGAATCATCAATCATTCAGACGAAACACATGCAATTCACGAAAACGACGAGAATGGGTGCAGTTTAGTCACCGCTCATGAACGTTTCGCAAAAGATAGATTGAGAACTCGTATTCGTGGTGAATATATTGCTTACACAATGAGAGTTTGTATGTGTGTGTGTGTGCATGTCGTGTATCGTTGAGAGTATCATTTAAACGGTCCGATAAAGCCACATATTATGATTATGTCACTGGTACTAGAAACGTAGGAAAGCAAAAGTCTATACCAATGAAATATGCTCCAAGTCACACACAACAAGGTATATTTATCACGGATGACTAAGAGTGACTGAAACGCAAATTAGGAGAATAAAGAACAGTCCTCAGACCACAAGTCCCTGAACAGCACAAACATGGTTTGTACGTAGACATTCTCCGTCACACAGCACGCTATTCTTTAGATAACGCCATACAACTTGCTACAAACGTGAGAACATTGGTAACACAGTTTGAAAGTAGTTTAAAGCAGCTTCAATAATTCGTGTTCCGTCTTATTTCGAACAAAATCAATCCCTGTGTTGTGAGATATTACTCATTTGTGAGCAGTAGGTAATATAGTTTGTGATTAATTTCAATGACCAAAAATCAACAAGATCACTGAGGGCAATTTTCTAGGTCTCAAAGAAGAATTACTGATTACTGCATTCATTACCCGTCGTGTGACCAGGAACTGCGATGGTATGTTTCTGATTAGATTTTTGTGTTACATATGCCAAATTGGTGATGTCCCATCTGAAATCCTCAAGAAACGATTGACCTCTACCGGCAACGTCTTCTGGAATTATAATACCTGGATATCCAGTCCAAGTCTTCTATATAGCATCCGAAGTTTGAACCGTTGTGTATCATCATCGCATCCATTTCCTTTTAGTGGATTAGACTATGTGATTCTGACTAAATGCGATTTTCCGACATATTTTTTTTAAATTTTGGAGTGATCACCGTGAAAATGAAAGTGAAACAAATAAATGCTAAATTTATCGTCTGCCTGTGCCGAGTTGAATCTTTGGCCAATAAGAGAAATAGACTCAAAAATCATATCTTGAAATTATTTAACCTTTCAATTCAAATGATGTTTTTGTGCTTATCATTAAGTTTGGGAACGAAGAATGGTGAACAGTATCTCACATTAGTCTTCCTATGGTAACAACGAACCCACCCACAGAAGTAACCATTCTCTCTGTATTCCCACTGCTGGAACATGTCGCTCCAGAAATAAAATTAGCACTGTACGGTTTGTAATACAAACTCAAAAAGGATCACGGGTTTTGTAGTTGGTTGCCATTATTTGCATTCGGTAAAAGATTTATTCACCCTTGTGTAAAAAGATATTATTTATTGAAATGATTGATCACGAATAGTCAATAGAAAAAAGATCAAAAGATGTAATAAATTTCCATCTAAATGGCAACTGCCCTCTAATAGGTAGTTATCAATTTTTATTAGGACACAAAATCATCGCATGATATCGAATCAAACAACCGTTAAATTCTACGACGATCCTACTGGTGTCTGAATCAGTTTCCACTCCAATTCGGGCTAAGCTTAGTGACCTCTACGAGCAGCTTTTAGGTGTTCGCATCTCGAGAACATCGGGTCGCTGGTGATCATCCGTACCCAGCTGCGAGTTCTGGTTGCACAAGTACCAGAGGGGTCTTAGACCGATGAGATGTTTTTCATTGTGTCATTCTCCACAATCCACTGAGCAATCAGATGTTTGGTCCAGACAGAAAATAAAAGGCTAGCGTTTGAAGAGATTGATTTTATCTGAAAAGCAGTGGCGGTTTGCACGCTTAGGTGATAAAGTTCGTTGTAATCAGTGTGTCTGTGTGTGTGGTAACGTGGACCCATAAAATCCGCATGGTTTTAGCCGATCAAAACGAGTGCTTCAAACGGTGCAGTATGCTTTAGGCAAGCAAACGTTTTGCAAGTAAAACTTGCAGGCAATTTTATTCATCTTTGTTTGGGCATGGAATGATTATTGAATACAGCGGTAGCATTCCTGTAACAAAAACGATTCCAGCGTTACGCGGTCTGAAGAAGATTATAACTTGATTGTATCATTTCGTTGGAGTTCGTGGCGGCGTTTTAACACATTACTGCCGGTTGTGTAAGAACCTACGAGACTATTATGAGTACGTAGTGAACTATCGCAGATCCAGAGTGTGGAATCATTCCGTTTTACGTACAATTCTCTGAACCATAAAGTCAAAAGTGATTAAAATAAAAAACATGAACCCCCATGTTTCTGAAAAGCGAAGGTTATTGTTAAATGACAGAAGTTTGTCATTGTGTGATGATCAGGGTTATTCAGAGGAGCGTTGCTAATCCTTCAAGTAAATCCCTGACTAACCAAATACTATAGTTTTCTCCTTTCTTCTATTTCTTCAACGAATGGAAAATAATTTGTATTCTTTCCAATTTCGTTTCCTCTCTCCTGGTATGTACAATACCTTTAATAACCGCATATTCGCTATCCGATGAGTGAAGCGAACGGAAGTAAGGTAGGTGCAGCAAGGGGGCGTACCATAGGATGTCGATCATGGGTCTTCCGGATATTACGGAAACAAGATGTGGCCAATCTAATAATGTTTCTTCCCAGAAGAAACGAATATGAACTTAGCAACTATGAGAAACGTTTTCCTTGTAGGTTGATGTATGTGGTTCCGGATGCGTACAAAGAATTTCGTACAAATGCATTATCCAAAGTTGTTTTCGACGCGGGAATGAATCTAATACGATTGCCTTGATGTCTGCAGGAGACAAAACATTGTATTTAATATCCCTTCATTTTGCGATACTTTTGACTTTAGCTTTTATATTTTAGCTCTCACTAAATAGTTTTAAATCAAACGTAATCAGTCCGTGGTATTATTTTTCTACCCAATTATAACGCGGATTAATTTGAACGCTTCACGTCGTTGTCCAGTGTTGTTTTTAAGTGCAGGGATTCTTAACTGTTTCTGTTTTTCTACTGTTTGATGCTAGACGAAAGGACCTCGACGGAAGTCAGCTTCCCAATCCAATTGAGGCAAGTTCAGTAATTTGGTAAAACGGAAAACAAACTATTTTCATATCTGAATTAATTTATTTTGTCCTATTTTAGTTTACCTTTTATAACAACCATTATGGTGGTAAACTCATTAGTCACTAATGGATTTGAGGTTCTCAACTCTTAACTGGACCAAATTTATGTCATACCTTGAGTTACACAAAATATTTACTGCCATAGTGTGAAAGTAGTTATTACTGAAGGGAAGACTGCACTGGTTATAAGCACCGGTCCAAATAATATTGTTTTGCATACACATCGATAGAAAAGAGTAGATTATTTTGTGGTGTAAGACCGAAGTCCTGTAACTGTTTGTGAGAGCCCCTCCGCAAGAGGTTCAATGAACAACAGAAATGCTTTTAATGAAAGAAAGTCGAACAATTACCGTTTTCTGGGACGCGCCCTATTTTGCGCTGCTCACAAAATATATCTATGCGAAAGCAAATGGTGATACTTATTTACTGCAGCAATGACTGGGTGAGAACAAATAAAATATCCGTTTGAGTCGGGATACACTTTTAGGCATTCATCTGAGTAAATTTCTATTGTTTTCTATATCAGTTTCAGTTTCCGTTTGTACAACCATTTACTATACACTTCCGTGAGCCGATTTTGGTTGCTTACTTTTGGCTGCCCATTTGAGGGAACAGTATTAGGAAGACAATAGGTTTGAAAGTAGGGTCAACTAGGAAATGGAGAATTTCAGTGGACTAAGTTTGCAAAGAAATTAAGAAGACGGACAAACGTCATTGTTTACGATACTCAACCGTATCACGCAGTGTCTCTCACCACCGGTTGCGATCATTCCGATCCCCATCCCTATCTAGGGAGCTTTCCAGGACCTGTTTGACCGAGTCTCTTGGTTTATGTTTTTATACCCTCATGCCAGGTCTTATTTTGACCACCGCTGGCATTTTATCAAAAGCTACTTGTCCAGCAAATATCGCGCGACGTGACAACATACTTGGTGGGTAACACAAGCCTCAAACAACGCTATCCATGGAGTTCGACTACTTCCTCCAGTGGGCCCCCGCAGCTACCCAAAACTCTCCACCTAACCTCAGCATTGATCGTCCGGTTGCCCCACCAGATTCATGCAATGCTGCGTAGACAGTAGATTTCAAACACCGACATCCTATCTGTTTATCCCGTTTTCTTGATGGCCAAGTTTCTGCGGCATATAGCAGAGCTGGTCAAACTGCCACAGCGTAAACTTAACCCTTCGCAGACAGCCGGATATGGTGGCGGCGCCACAGATGTCTCAATTCGGCAAATGCCATTTGAACCTTATGTAAACAAGATGACACTTCATTATTGATGCATTCTCCGGGTGAGACATAACTGCCAAAGTAACAAAACTTGTTCACTTGGTCTATTATCTCCACATTTGGAGTGAGGCTAGGTACAGGACCAATCCAGTCATGTAGCAACATTTTACAGTTTGAAGGTGAGGAACACATACCGAACATGGCTGCATCGGCACTCAAACTATTCAGAAAAGCTTGCACTTCACACGGATACCAAATACTTGAAGATGTATCCAGCATTGATCAACTCTCATCCACCAGGGGCAGTCTTTCAACATTCGGCGAATATAACAGTTCGTTACTTACCGATATTGAATCTTTATTCAACCTGGATGAGCAGTTCATGAGAGAGTTTCAACACAGGGTTTCCCCGGACAAAACAGAAACAAAACTTCTTTTTGAATGCATTTTGTCCTTCGATAATAAATTACTGCTTCTGTTTTTAGCAGGTAAATCTTTGGAAGGTACAGAGGCTCGGAAGGGTGTACCTATTTTTCTGTGTGAGGAATACACTATTTGTGAAACCAAGTCTTGAGGCTCCTGCAGATCTGATGACGTCAGAGCAATCCGCTGCAGCTTCAAATTTACATTGTGGAATACCCTTTCATGGGAAAATTTGACTAGTCAGCCGATATATTTGTTTGTGTTTATTTATTTATATTATATTTATATATATATTTATATGATATATTTATGTTTATAAATGGTACGAAGCAAACATACCAAAACGCATCCGAGAAACGCATTCAAACCACTTAGTCATTGCTTAAAATAAATTACGGGCACAACCGGTTACCTGGATATCGTATTTCATCCACCTACAATATTCCAGTTTGAAATAGTTATGCTACAAACTGCACATTATTTTATACAAACCCAGCTTAGATGCGGATGTACACAATTTAGCAACGTGGGAATGGCACTGCTGTTCATCACTGGTCATTTACTTTCTCATTATTTGAGTTTCTGCCGTTAAATGGGCATGAAGAGTAAATATGTAAATAAAACGGCGATTTTATGATAAACAATGAGGGTTAAGTTGTATGAAGTGGATGATATGCTTGCTGGACATGGTGGAATCAAGCTGTTGACTAAATGTTGCATTGAAAGAGATAAACTGAGACTGAAGTTTGAGCAGTTTCCCGAGGAAGTCTCCAAAACGTTTGCATTAGGATGAGCCTGTCAAACGCATGCTTATAATGAATCGTTGGGTTGATTCAAGAAGAACGTGGCAGCCAAGCGTGTCGTTCAATCACGTAAAGATGGTGCCTACTTCGGTCTGTTAAAGCCAGACTGTACTGAAATGCGAAACTCATCATTGAGTTTGTCAGTTAGTTATCCCATTTTTCGACTGAGGTTCGCTTTCCCACAGAGTGAATTCTTAATGCTACGCCGAGTATTCAGTATTCAGTGTTCAGTCCCGCTTCAGCTACTGTCGTGGAGGCCAGGTCAGGGGTCCATTTGACTGCACACCATGTCCTTTTGATTACGAGAAATCGTCATTTAACCGTCTCACATATGTTCAATAAAAGTCTGATTCAACCACTATATGAGTTTCTTTAATAATCGTATGACAAGAAGTAAAAATAGCACAGTTTGAGACTATTTGTGGTATTACACGTACTGCACACTGTAAAAACAATCAATCCATGAGTAGATCTTCTGATGGTTTTCATTTTAAGCACATTTGCCAGTTTTCTAGATGCTGAGCTTGCTCATATTATTAAAAAAATATTTCAAATATGTATTTCTTTCATTGATTTTTTGTTTAAGACTCTCCCTGATATCGTATTTACAATTCTATATACATCATATTCAGAAAGACCAAATGCGTTTCAGTCTCATTCAAAACAAATTTGCTTGGGATAACTAACCCAAAGTGAACTCTAGGAAGTGAAAATCATTTTGGATTTAATTATCTGTTCTCTGTCGATCATAACAGAACTCATCAAAATACCACCCGTGAACGTAACATGGGGTGAAAATATAAACAGTAGTCATACCGTCATCCATCGAACTCAAACTATCCGTTAAAATATTACTGATAATTGCGCTAACGAATCGTGTTAGCCGGTAGGAGACCAGAGAAAAGGCGGAACAAATTTAATCTCAAGCCATCGCATGTGAAGATTAGCTTATTTTTCTTCTCACCACTAGAGTACAATTGACATGACCTTTCTTCCACAAAAGATTGCCATGTGCCTTGCTCTTAAATCGGCAAGGAAATTGTATTGGTCCGCGTAAACATCCACTGCCAAAAGAGTGAAAAAGTCGAAGTCTTTATTACCTGTGTGCTAAATTCCGTGAAGCATTCTTTCTTATTCATGTCTTGTTTCAAAAATATTCAAAATCAGTCCCACTGCGATGTTTATCAAACGTTTTGTAACTAACTTGAGCCCAAGTACATTAGTTGTCTTCTCTTCATTTTGAAGAAAACAAAACTGGATTTAGATTTAGGTTTACATAGAAAACGTCGAAATTGTGACCTCGACCGTTATCTGATTTTCAGTCAGCTATTTGTGAGTTAATTTCTGTGCAAATTTCAATACTGTAATCACGGGAGTGGAAGTTACCCAATTGGGCGTTCCCATGATTGCGTGTATTTTGATAATCATGCATAATGGCATTCCTATCTGATGGACAGAAGCAGAAGCAAAAAGATCCTTGCTGTTCTGAAGCGACACAAATTCGTTTATTATGCGCTTGATTCGATATGTCCTCGTCATTTTACATGTACTCAGCATTTGTCTCTGAAGAGCATAATTGAAAGTAATCTTTCAGAAATTCAAACCCTTGGTCAAAAGAGACACACAAGATCTCAGCAAACATGATCTTGAATTTTACATCTGAGTTTATGCGGTTGAATATCTTAATTCTTTTGACTGGATAATCCTGACAACCCTAACAATTTCTCGGAGACCGTAGTAGTCAAAAAATACGGAACATAAGATATAAAACTGGGTTAACCAAATAAGGAGACTCGGCACACTAGGAAAAGATCCGTGCACACTTTTCCAAATAATGTATACACATTAAGCACTGATAGCACATGAATTTCGATGGTACATAAAAATACAAGTTACTTCTGACGGTAAAATTAACCAAGATAGTGAGCATAATGAAGAGCCAAATTGAGCTAAACTGTGTCAGTTGTCCGTTCAGAGTGTTTCATGGATATTGATGTAGGCATAAAATGCAAAAGCTTGTGGTAAACTGCATGTATATCAAAATGGCAGGATCCGTTTCGTTAAAAATTTAAAACCATGGTTATCTTGAGAAACTACTAATAATGGGAACTGTAAGTAGCTAGTAATGGCATGTTGACATGGAAATTCCGTTTCAAGTTCATTTCCTTATACCTTTCCAGCTTCGTCTAGTTTATCATACGCACTGACAATTCTTTTCGGGTAGGTAGAAGATAAGAATGGCAACTGTGGGTTATCACGGTCTCCGGTGCAATGACTTATTCGCCATTACTTTGATTTTCCCGCCTTCTACCAACTCTGAGATGATCTTCGAATGGCGGAACGTCGGTGTGTATCACCGGGTCAGCGGATAACAGTTAATCATGCCGTTCCGTTAAGTCAGTTAACCACTGATCTGTGATAGACAAACGAACCGATAGGCAGGTCATCAGACTAGTCATCATCATCACCATCAACATCAATATTATATTTCTCCCCCAACATGACAACTTTGTACAAACGAATTCGTGCGCTGACGTCTTGTACGGACAAAAATGTGGGCTTGATGTTGGCCTGGAAATATCAGGCAGTCAGCAGTTTACCGTCTCCTTGGAACACGGAAGATTTAAAGAGGTTGATTAGAAGTGAAAACAAAATGCCGACAATGTTGACTGTCGGAGTGATTCATTCACGCCGTTTAGGACGCATATCGTCCTCAACTGGGGCCTGACCGATTAGATACCGATGTCTGTGTGTGTCGGAGTCAGACCGGATAGATTGACAAGGGTAAAATCCAATCTGAACGCACTCGTCTCTATTGCTCAGTTAAATTTGCTTTCTTAATAGAAGAAACCAACGAAGCATAAGTCAATTGTAGGAATACGAATCTCTGAAAACAAATTGGTACTACTCTTTAGTAAATTAGATGCAGCTTTTGTCAATGAATTCAAAGATACATTATTTTGTCGATACGATAGCACCCCAACCTTTGGCATTTGCGAATATGAATGCGATTCACTATTTATTGTCGTTTATGTAAGCGCCAAGCGCGTCACCGTAAATTATAAAATGCCAGAGTTCACTTTAGGCACACTTTCGTTCAAAGGGGTTTGTTTTTTCGTCCTCCCACGGCTTTCAAACAATTTGCCTTTTAGTAAGCGTCGTCGGTAGATTTGGNTTGGCCATAAAGACGGATGTTTTTCCCCTTCTCCTCAGTAAACAGCCTCATCAATGATACAAGTTCATTAGCGTTTACGCGGTGAAGTGTATTTTTCATCCGGTACACGATGCATTTCATAAAATCTGTCGAGTAATTCCCCACTGACTGGGCCATCATCATCAGCATCAAGTAGGAGGCAGTAATGACCGTACGAGCGGTAAAAACGCCACGTGGAGAACATCTTGCAGTATGCCCCATGATCAATGAACCAATCAACATCCGCCCGCATCGAGTTAGTATCACTGCTACCTCCGGACTGTTAGAGACGCGGTTAATAATTAGTCCGGAATTCCGTGCGCATATCTCATTCTTTCATTGAGAAAAATCCCACTGAATAGCAGTTCTTGACACATGGGTAACGGTGCAATATTCAATTTGACTAGAGAGAGTTCGCGATTGAACAAATTCATTAAAAATTGTTTTTGAAAGGCAGTTCCACGGATAGCCATAAATGTTTTCAATAATAACCAGTGAGATACGATTCCAAATAAAACCAATATCGATGAATGTATGTGTGTATAGATAAACATATCTGACATGATTATCTGCGGATTTTGGTTATTGCCCGATTAAAGGACTTCTAGCTGAACCCACACCTTCCGGAAGTTCAGAACTAAATTGGAAAGTTCATTGATTACAATTACCATACTCCCTCCAAATTAAATTGGTCTGTGTGAATGTTGTGCTCCAATAAAGTAGCTGAAACCCTTATAAAAACAAAGATAGGAATTTCGGATAAATAAAGCGGCACCTGCACTTCAATTAATATCAGTTTTGACCTTGCAGTGTCAAAATCTGGCTACGATCGGGCAAATATCGTATCGCTTATATGTGCATAGACTCAATTCGTATGGTTTTTTGCTACCGACTTCATTCAGGTGGTCTAACACGCCGCAGTCACTCTTGCGTGGAGTATACCGTGGACGAACCGATACCCTTGACTAAGAGAGTGGAAAATAAAAAATATAGGCAATCGGCTCCCTGTCAGAAATTAGGCAAAAGTGAGGCTTCAAACATGCAGATTCTCTGTTCATTTGTCCCACTTAGGTGCAAATATTGTCTGCCTGGCCGCCAATCAGGATGGTTGTCCTCCATCTATCTATTCTCTCTCTATATATCTGTTGAATACTCTTTTGTGAGTCAACCTTGCGTATCTGGTCATCATCACATTTTGTGGATTCCCAGTGGTCCTCGAAGCGAACAAATCTCTGGGGGTACACACGAAAAGTGATTTTAGTTTCACTAACTGTATGAATACCTAACGGTAATTCTTTGTGGTGGAACATTTACTGGTATAAAGCAAAATCAACCCTTGCTTCTCTCTTCTCAAAACAACAAGTTCTTTGAGCTTGAGAGTAAATTCGGTTTAAATCCATATTAATCTAATGCGAAACTGTTTTCTATTTCCTGTGAAAGTTATTACATTTTAGCCACTGTCAGTGCTTAAAATTCATTTGCATGGAGTGTTTCTAGTGTGCATTTTCATTATAGGCTAATATATAATCTGTGTTAAAGCTTTATACTGCTTCGCCAAACATCCTACATCCACCGACAGGACGAGAATTCTATTATGTTCGAATACATGTGAAACGCCAGAAACTGATTCACATTGTAGTTTGACAACGCAGAAAGACTTGTGGCTTTTACCGGTCTTTCGCAATACACATGCGTGCGATGTTTCGCACATACTTGGTACGTTCCGTGACATTTAAAACTTTCAGGAAACCGTAAGATATTTTGTCGGTGTAATCTTTTTATTTTTACTCACAGAGAGTTTATTACTAACCTTGGTTTGCAGAATGAAGGAGGTATTACTGATAATAATAAGGTAAAACATAGGCACAGTTTGTTGGCTATACGTACAGTGTTTTAAAGGAAATTCAACTAATCGAGCAATTTACATTGTAATTACATCTGATAAGCGCATCAGTGACAGTGTTCACTACACATACTCCTTTTTCGATTCATTTGTGAAATTGATAGCAGAGAAGTTTGTGGTTGCTAATTAGTGAACAATTTTTATAATTTTTCAATTAAAGTACTTCAGTCTTGGTAAGCAATCTCGTAGATCTGACCGGGCCATTACACCTGTGTTAACCTTGACTTGACAAAAAAATGAGGTTGTGATTCTGGATTACAGTTCGAAAGAAATCGGTCACTTTACATAATGGCTGAGCGATAAATGCTAATAAACGTCCATAAGGCACGATAATAATGAAACTATAGAAGTGTACAAAATGAGTGAAGTGACGTCGAATTCTTTTTGATGACGGTCGTATCTAGAACAGTATTTTGATCTCCAAACCTCGAAGTAAAACCAAGGCTCTAGGTTGAAGATATGGTATACGGGCTAAGAGAATGTAACCCTCAACGGTCAACGATCATCTATAACAGCAGTTTTCAGATTCGTATTCGACAAGCAGAGATGTATCAATCAGGAACTCATCACTGGAGTAGACCAAAAATAAATGTCTTCCTGAATTCAGATACATTTCAAATTATGATTTGAAAAATACAAAACAGAAATCAATAAAAGTGAATACCATCCTTTACTGAATATGCAGTCTCTAGCAAAATCTGAAAGATTGATATAGTTAACTGGAGAAGAGTGATGACCAAATTCATTGTTTGCACAATGATGCACCTTTCCAAATGAGTTTTCGGACGAGCAGGTCTACTAGGAAACCGGCTACACAGTAAGAAAAATGCAAATCAAGTTTTTGCGTTCGCATTCCTAATTATCTCTGTCATACCACACATAGACATACAAACACTGAAGTAGTGTAACGGATCTGCATCACTTATAAATACGAGTTCTTCCCTAGTATGGTACCACGGGTGGTTGGACGTATGGCGTGGATGACGACATGCGCGGGGTTAAACACAATGCGAGTTCTTTAACGCTTGATGAATGACGACAATGTGTCAGGCAGCTGGAGTCCGTACTGAGTCGATTTGCTAATCAACACTGACGGATAATAATACGCGAGGCTGGTGTGTTTGGACCAGACTGGTTAGGGGTGTGAATCAATTCTGAGTGTCCGATAGAAGACTATGTTGGTTTGATGGATAGGCATGCCGTTGATGATTCATACATTTGATAAACTTGCACCAAACAACCCGGCCATTTCTAGATTCGCTATAAAGACGGAAAACGCAATGCCTTCTATCAATATCATTATTAAACAAAAGAGCCAAAAAAGCTTGTTGAAAATACGAATTTATAATTTATTTACGGAAACCAGTAATAGGAATGTCACTACGATCACTCTGAACTATCTGCATCAAAGCAGAGAAGTGCGCGAGGTAAATATTCGGTGACTGCTTACGTCGATCCCCGAATACAATTATTGATATTTGAAGTATAAACTATTTGTCCTGTTTTCATTCTTGGTAATCGCTTTTGCGGTCTAATCAGTCTTCGAAAAAAATTCATATACAGGAACACAAACTAAGATGAGAAGGATAAACATATTTTAATGTATCGAGTACCACACACTTTGTAACCAACAAATTCATTTTTAATTTTGGTTCCTCAGTTCACTCTATTCTGACTGCATGGAGTACTGCTTTGTTTTCCTACAACACATTTTTATTTCGGCTTTACTGACATATTGATTTAAACATGTAAGTTGTCTGCTCCGTGCGACCAGTCACAAGGGGCGCCCAGAAAGACAAACAAAATGTGTTACTAAGTAACAGTTTCAGAATGAGACGAAGATAAACAAATTTAGCTATCGAAAGACAAAACTTCACTTTATCCCAAAGTCCTCTATATGTTTTCCCATCCTAAAACCATGCTGAATTATCCGGTCTAAAAACAAATTCCACAATTCGTTGTACTGTTTTGCTACGAAAGAAAACGTTAACGGTCTCGTGTGGATAAACTGATAAGCTAACATGAAACTATGTTATTTAAAAAGCAACTGATTCCCTTTTCGAACCAAGTAATTCGCTTCTTCATAAAAGATTCATAATCTCTCCTGTGAATTATACAAATGTTAGAATTCAAACCTTCATGACAAAACCTATTCCTATCGTTTAGTTGTGTAGAATGACCAGAAATTTAGTCCACATTCCCTACCGCTAACTTACGAAACGTTGCGTAATTAATCACATTAAGAAACTCACAAGTTTCTCTCCTGAAGAATATTGCGCAAATTAGTTCTGCATTCGCGAAAGGCAACCCAGTTACGAAATGAGATGCTAAGTTACTTTAAACTTTTTTTTTACTTCTGGAGAGCGGTTTCCGTTTCTATTTGTCTCATAATAATAGGTTTTATTTAATGTATGAGAAATGTATATGGCTCAGGCTTACTTTGTGACCCATTCTCGTGGATGGCTTCGAAATATAAATGAATTAGAGGAAAAAATTGAAAAGTGACCGTGGTTCCACCGAGGAAAGTACCACTGTTGAGCTTACATATCCCGATGTCTAGCAGCGATAAAATCATTCACACGGATGCCTCACAGTGAGCCCCATGCTGACAGGCACACACAGCACACACCTAAACCCACTTTCCAACTGAGCAAACACAAATGCCTGAACTCGTAATGCACCTACGAACCGTACAACAAACTAGGTGGTCTAACCACAAACCATGTGCGTCAACGAAACAGTTCCGGATCACGGACAGAGTGATGTGAACGTGAGCTTGTCCAACAAGTGCTTCAGAGATTAAACAGAATGTGTGATGTTTGGTTGGGATTATTCACAAACACATTGGGGATGATGACGGACACTTCGGTGGCATTGTTTTACCCCAATGTGATCCTTATATGAACGCACTTCAAGCATAAATTGCAGGGGCTTAAGCACAAGAATATAATTGTGGCTTTTCTGCTTAAACATTCTAGGACGTAAATATTTATACCAATCTCAACTGAAATTTCTATCAGTCAACTTAAGGCCACTGTTCGACTAAAATTGACCTCTCGAAATTCTGAATAGTTGATGATAAAACTGTCCAGTCGATTTTCAAACAACTGCATTCACGTCAATAACCCCCGAAGTGTTTTGTGGTCCCTTGTCTGGGGCCGCTTTTCCAACTTTCTGAGCGTTCATGCTTTCGTACAGGAATTCCGGTCTAGGCTTTTTCAGAGCAGTTTAGTGCTCTCTCGCTCTCTATGGACCCATCCACCCCACGTACATCGTGTCTTCCCGATTTTGTTGACCTACAAGAAACATGAATTGTCAGTTACGCCAAAAAGGATTTCCTGTTCCCAAAGCGGCTGATTCGCTGTGCCACTATAACCACCAAACCTATCCCTGCGCGGTCATATTTTTGTTTTGGATTTCTTGTACTATGTTATCTGCCTCTCTGAAACAATGAATAAGCCCAATAAATTGGATTTGTGAACACCGCACAGATTAGATGATCTGACCTCATTTGACCAGGAAAAATAACTGACATGGAGTGAAGAAAACAAATTAAACTGATAAGACGCTCTTTACAAAAGCATTTCTGGAAGGTTAATAGGAGGATTTTTGTTCAATAAAATACTATAATAATCTTTATTGTGTTTATGTACAATTCCAATATGAGAAGCACCTATGCAAAAAATGAACCTTTTAAAATGGTTTTCACGAAATGATAAGTGCCACCAAAACGAAACTCAAAGAATACAAAATGCGACACGGGGGTGCATCCGGACATGGTCGAAACCCGAGGCGAATTCCTAGCTCGAATCCATTACCAGTCGCGATCGGTCGGAAGTGAACTGATTTCGTAAGACGGTCGATTAAGCTTTTAATTCATCAAATCCTTGATATAGATCAGGCTCGTTTATTTTTTAGCACTAACGACGTCTTTTCATCCACCCTACTCACTACTCATATCCCACTAGTCTTGAGTTGAATGCATACTCTGATGATCACTGTACGCGATATTATTCAATGGTCTTTCGAAGTTTAAAAAGCAGTGACCTTGGCATCCCTATGGACCGACATTATAAAACCAAGACAATTGAAGGATACCACACAAGAGACTAATGCTTGAACGAGTCGGAAAGTGGGCTAATCCAGCCCCAAAATTTATCGGTTCCATTTGTCAAGCCCCGTTTGTACCATGATTTCGTGCACAAAAACGTTCACCAGATTTGAGATTACGAAAAGATGGTGTGCACGTTTCAGAACACAGAAAGCATTTTACTTCTGGGTTGAGTAAATGAGCATGGACTTCGTATTGACAAAATTTCACTACCATGAAACCAATCACGTATGAATTGAGTGCTCAAGGTCAATTGGAAAAATGATTCCTCGTATATTCTGCTGATTATTCAACTGAAATTTACTTGGACTTCAAATTGCTCTAGGGCTCTATCTATATTATATGAATTTGCAGTGCAAAAGATTTGCTATTAGCTATTTGTTTCTCGTATAAGTAATAATAAATAAGTTTGGAGACTTAGTTGTTATGTTTGCAATAACCTGGGCTAGGCTTAGACAAACAATTGAGAGTTTACTGCAGGCAGCAGAAAAAACGGGCACCTCATTCATACGGAGGTGACAAATCAAACAACAGTTATTTACAACCGCGTGTCGCGTGGTGAGCACATGAAAAACTTCAGGCGGATCAGACAACCGTCTTTTCTCTTAGAATTTCTAATAGTTTGTACGGCTTTTCGGAGTTCATTTTTTCAGTTCGAATTTTTTCTCAACGGCTCTTCCATTACATGCGTGACTTGTTGAATTTCAGGTTGGTGTGTGTGAAGTTGAACCCGGACAACCGAAAGTTCAATTCGACCAAAGATCTATTTTCTTGATTAAAATGAGATTGGAATGGGTCCACATACACAGTTACACTTCGCATTCGGAATTCGTTAAGCCAGATGAAAGAATAAAGTAAGACTAAAGTCGAAACGCGAAGAAATTTCTTTTCGATATCTCGCTTCAGGCATTTACATATATAGTTCGATTAGTCAGTAGATTAATACAAGGCCTAGGCTGATGTGGATTGAATGTATGTGTGCAAAGTTATCTGTTGACAACAAGCTGTGGGATCACGATAATTGGATAGGGAAAAGTGGAATGAAAAATGTGAGAACTGGAGAGGATATGAAATGTGTTAGTCCAGAGTGAATAAAATATGTGTGAACGTTTGCGAAAGAGACTGTGAATGGTCGACAGTGGACACACGCCTCGTTGTGTGTTCGATATAACAAGCACTACAAGTGCACGTGAATTGATATAGAACAAAGGATTGAGACTGATGGGGCAGTTTATCTTTAAGCTGTTGAGCAATGAATGGCCTAGTCCTGGATGAGAGTCCTAAATGCGCCACGGGAAAACATTTTGGAATGGCTTTGGATAACCGATATTCCAGGATTTCTAATTCCTTGTCTCCTTTGAAGGAGACGAGGCGTTTGTCTAAGAGAATATCTGGACACGGTCCGGCCGCCCTTCGAAAAGGAACAGTGAGAAGCCTAAACAGCTCAATCCTACAACATTTGGTCGACAGTGGACACAGGATTGACCCAGAAACATCATTTACAAGTTTCCCCACTACACCTAAGAACCACGCCAAAGGATTACATAGAAAGTTCCTGACAACTGCGGAAGCCATAGCAATTAAAATCATGAAGCCGGAGTTGTGCAAGCAACGTAATCTGGTTCAGTCTCTGATGTTACCATGGCCATAATAACATTTACCCATATCTCTCTATGTGACACCTATCCTCTCCCTCTCGTTTCTCCCCACTCCCCATTCACAGTCTCTTTCGCAAACGTTCACACATACTTTATTCACTCTGGACTAACACATTTCATATCCTCTCCAGTTCTCACATTTTTCATTCCACTTTTCCCTATCCAATTATCGTGATCCCACAGCTTGTTGTCAACAGATAACTTTGCACACATACATTCAATCCACATCAGCCTAGACCTTGTATTAATCTACTGACTAATCGAACTATATATGTAAATGCCTGAAGCGGGATATCAAAAAGAAATTTCTTCGCGTTTCGACTTTGATCTTATGTGTCAGTGGGAATATTTTACGATGTGAAAAAAAGTAAGAATAGCATAAAATGGGTATAAATGAAGCACCATACAATTTGAGTGATTAGTATCCCAGCCAGACCAGGTACAGGCCGAAGTGAGAAAAGAAGGTAAGTTTTCACAAGTTTTACGGGCTTCACGCAGGAAACAGCAGTCGAGTGATGTAACGGGAAACCGGTACGCCAAGGTGGCTAGCAGGCAAAAAAACATGTGTGAATGAATTATCAACTCACACTCCGTCGAGCAGTTACACTCCACCAAAGGTAAATAACAGTGTTTGAAGACTTTACTGGTGTGCAGTGATGGGATGAGTGATGGGCAAGTGAAATATGAGCACAATTGAGAAGATTACAAATGTGAAAGTAGAACCAGTGTAAATCTCACTTGGAACCAATTATAACGTCGTCAGGAAAGGTAGTTAATCGTTTTTGAGCCATAGACCGTGACCACAAACGCAATAGCAGTAAAAGGGGAACGGAGGTAAGTAACTGGACCTCGTGGGACCTTATGACAGGCGGAGTGAGATGCTGATTTATGCTGGTTGCGGGTAGCGCAAATGGACAAGCACTGATTGTGATCCGTCAAGGACAAATCTGTTGATTAATGTGCGAATCGGAAAGGAAAACAGTTACAAAGAATCGGTTCAAATAAACTCATTGCGGCGATCGCGAAAACATTCACGACAAGCTTTATCAAACGATTTAGTGGATAGTACATAGCATGCTAAAATGCCCGTCGTCTGAGTCCATTCACTGATGCCTTTGAACAGTTGAATGGGCTAATCCAAACTTGATACTATAAAATTACTAAGTGAACTGTTGTGAAGAAACGGTTTAGATGTAGCTTGGTTAAGACGTTTTGAGCCAAAACCGTTGAGCCAAATACAACATAGTCTTTGTTGGTTACAATAAAATGGTCCTGAACTGCGTTATTTCCACTGGTATTATGTTTGGAGAGGAATACAAACAGTCCAGTCAGGTAAGTGGCACACGCTGCAGAAATGAGGCCGGTAATCTATAGGGTGAGAATGTGGAACGCTTAAATTGCGAAGTGACTTGTTTTTGGTCGATCCACTCCGGAAAGTCAGAGGATTTAAATGAAGATTAGTAAAATTATATTTAAAAGTGGAAGCCTGATTGTATGCCTAAAATACTCTGGATAGATAATCAAAAATTACTTTAGTAAGTTTGCGTACTGGACGCCGGGTTCTGTTGACTTGCGAGGTTTATTAGGGCAATTCGCATAAAAGTGAATAAGAATATGAAGTGAAAAATTAAGAATCGATGGCCCGGACAACATATTGTTTTGATTGATATTTATTGATCTGGACGGATTATCCTTCAAACTTTACCATCACACGCAGTCCTCGATTCATTAAAATAATCTTACACATCGAGAGCGCCAGTTACGATTTTCGCACTCCTTATAGCTCAGTGGTGGCGAATATTCTAAGTCCTATCCAGGATCCTAACTGTGCAACGGTTGCAAGGTAGGTTTGTGTTACCACTGTGCCAACCACCTCACACCGGGGTTGAACAGAATCACCAACTCAGCTTATTTCAAATTTCGTCATTTTGGACAGTTAGTCAGTTACCGGCGAGCTCTAAGGTGAGCGAAACTCAAGTCTAGTGCTTCCCGACTGTGTGTTTGACTGACGTAATTAAGGATTATGCGTGAAGTTGAAGTTCAACAGATGATCAGTCCCGATCAATATCATCTATCCTACACCACTACTCACAATTTACTGTTAGTTAAATTAAGATAAACACGATATTTCATTGTGAATGTGACTCATTTTGCATCTTACATGTAATTTTTCAAAAATTTGATTGATCGTCGGTTTCACCTACTCAGTTGCATTCTCTCCAATTTCTCAACCGATGTTACCAATGAATCGGAAAATCGTACTCTATTTGTTGAAAATCCTGCATGCATCCGATGAGTATTGGCTCCAAATCCGAGTTTACCAAGGATATGTGCACAAAAGGGAGTAAAGGTTTATTCTTTCACCGCTCTAATTCTACTCTGACATTAAAAGTAGTATGACTTTTCTGGACCTGTATTCACCGCCTTTTACAATGATAGTGTGTTCGGGGTGGATGAGAAGTTGAAACGGAGCACCAGGATGATGATTTGAACCCTGTCCAAATTAAACAGTTGGGTTGAGAATAACCAAATCCAGTTCCACGTTTTCACTCTCACTGTTAGACTAATGCGAACTTTTGGATCGAACTTGTACTAGCCATAAGCCGAACCCCGTTTATCAACGGAAAATCTGTGTTATTAGTATCAGAAAACACGAACTTACGCGTGCAGCTTGTTCAAGCGACCACACCACCACTCACATTTTACTATAACCTTATCTCACTCGCGTTTGTGAGTTTCCATTGAACGCGTGTGGCTTGAACCCCGTATCAGAGATTAGTCATTTGATTAATGGTTCAGCCTTGTGGCCGGACGGTGACACATGCATACGGACTGGTTGCCTTAAGACCGGTACCAAATAAATTTCGTGGTCGGTCCGAGACTGAATCATTAACTGATGACACATTGTCGTCAACATACAACACAAAACTAATGTGAATGTTTAACGAAATCGACCAGTCACTTGCTTTCAGGCGTGCACCGAAGTCGGTTATGATAAACCGGGTTTCATCTGGGTCAACTGATTTTGATTTGAGATTTTTCCAAGAGACCTGAAAACATGCACACTGAATACAAGACCTAGTGATAAAAAAGGAACCTACTCAGTGGTATTCACCAGTCAAAATGAAGGCTATAAACCGCGTGGGATAAATAAACTCTGATAATTTGAAGCAACAGTGCAAACAACAACAAAGAACTATACTGGATTATAGAATCCTTCAAAATTATTTAAAATTGGCATCTGTATTTAATCTTCACACCTCAGAATCGCTGATTTTGAGTCCATCCACACCTTCGCAGTGTTATTCTCCGCAAGAAAAGAAAAATATACACACATTACTAACCAAATAAACCATGAAAAACGCCATTGCATCTCCTTTCTTCCTTAGCATATTTTTATGTCACAACGACACCGGAAAAGACGTGTCAATATACCATTTATTTGACCTCAGAGTTTCAAAGTGAACGCTACATAGCATTGCAACGATTTGATGGCAAATTCATAACTGACATAGTCCTTCAATCTGACCCAACTTGAGTCAGAAATACCAAATTCTAAATCCGGGAACTTGATTATGCTTAAATTCTATTCAAAATTACAAATCGATCAATTTATTTGGAACACGTACATCTAAGTGTGTTTTTAATTCTTCCACTATCGCTACGGACTCTTCGCGTCTGCTATCATCCTGCAATACATGTACCCCCTGTCTGGACGTGACACATGTTAGGAGAGCAATCATAAATGAGAGATTTTTTTCGAGCAATTCGCCTACCAAGATCTGTGATGTGGCTTTTGTGCATATCACTGTAATAGCATTTACCCCAAACAGTCTCGATTGTTCTTATCCCATGTATGTAACGGGCCAAACAAAACAAACCCTCGACGTCAGGTTCAATCAATCTATAGAACAATTGTACAATACACAAAGCAGTTTTCAATCACTGCAAGCACACTGCTAACTTAGGCATGACAGTTTCGCTATTAATCGAAAACTACTGAATCAGAATGGTTTGATTTGCAAAGATTTCCCTACTCGTCGATTGTCAATTATTACTTGATAAGTTTGCATTGGTCATTCATACATTTAAACGTCGTCTGAGTGAGTTCTTCACCGAAAACCCTCCTTTCTTTCTTTTTTCGCGTCTATAAATATGCTACAGAAGGTGGGGAAGAGAACGCAATCAATCGGAATTTATGGCCCTACGGGGACAAGTTACCTGAAACGGTTCTGTACCAGAGGGGACAGGGAAACAAACATTGTTTTCTCGTTCCCACTCAAATCGTGGAATGTAATTCTCCCCCATTCGAGGAAGGATCCGGGTCATTAGACCAAAATCCTGTTGCGGAATGATATGAAACTTCTCATATTTTTTTGAATTAACGATTCGGTCTCACAGGCACCTACTTCAGAACATCAAAATAGACTTCCACCTCAGCAACGTCGATCTGACGCGCACCACAGTCATACCTGCCATCAAGCTTTAATCACAGAAAAACGTTTTCCATCTCCATCAATCACTCTTATTCTCTCTGCCTCTCCCGATTCTTTGCCATCGTCTGCTTCCTTTGTGTGTGTGAACCTCATCCGTCAGTCCAACTCACTGGTTGCTTTGCACGCGAGGAACTCGATCGGCTGTTCATTCATCCGCTTCTCTGATGTATTTGATGAGTCATGTCTCACAGACGATCGTTCGGGTGGGTGGGTAAACGATCGGTTGGTTGGTTTATTGCTCAAGTTTGACAGTTTGACAGAACGAGCTCAACGGTTGACCCAGCATTCCCGAAAATAACTAGCGTTCATCCCTCTGGTGATGCTGTTCTCCTTTTTGTTGTTGTTGTTGTTGCTGCTACTATGTGAGTAGTGGTATCGTCGTGAATAAGCCATCTTTCCCACTCGTATAAGTATTGGCAAAACTGATTTGCCTCTGTGTGTGTCCGCGCGCACTACTCGACACACGTCATAAACCGGCATAAAACCGACTTCCAACCCCACGCGGGGAAAACACGGACAGCTCAAGCCGTCACACGGATTCCCAGGCTGCCTCGACTATTCCCGTGTAGTTTGTATCAAAATCCTGAAACAAAACCGCGCCCAAAGTAGAACTACAAGCTAGTTTCCTGGATTAGAGAACCGGAATAAGAAACATATTGTTGTGTGAAGCTTTCCTGTCATTTAAGAACGTGATTGACAGTAAACTTCGTATTCGCAACTATTTGCGGTTGTTACTACTACAAGTCCCGAGAGAACTGAAATCCTGCCTTCAGAAAAGGTTAATATTGCACCCATCCAACTATGGGCTCAGAAAATGAGTCAAACTGGTTGAAACCCGAGTCGATCGTGATTCATCTCATACGATTAGGCCATCGAAAATTTAGGAAGTCAGCAAGCTGGATAGTGAAACTGGACCGATAACTATGTCACAAAATTGTTTATCATCGGTAATTTCTCTTCACTGGGTTAAACATTTGCTGGTATTATATAAGCCGCAACCATATTTGTCCGCGGAGTTCAAACCGTATTTAGAATCATCGGTCTACAAAGATGTAATCAAGGTATATTCACAAGCTCAATGGTTTCAGGAGTTAATTGAGAAATCTAAGTTTTTCCATTCGCTTTCCTAAAAAAGCAGCAATAAAGCACAGAATTGAGCAGAAAGAGATGAATACAAGTAGAAAAACACTGAGATTATTGATTGATTTGAACTGACTATACTTCGAAATTCGACTTCGCGCATAATCCTCAGGTCATCGATTCAACCATACATTCGGAAGCACTAGACTCGAGGTTCGCTCTTATTAGAGCGCATCAATAGTGCACCGTCCCGTTCGGGCTTTGAACTCCGAACCCATCGCATGGAAGGCGTGTACGTAACCACCTGGAGATTACTTGTTTTTGTATTGGTAGTACCCAAATCATACCGAATTTATGTACAAGCGATGATATGGTGTGATGGTGTTAAAGAGTACATATTACGTTTTTCGGGGCTCGAATCGCAAACTCTCGTGTATGAACTCATGCGTTCAAGGTGATGACTATCGACTGCATAGCTCACAGAGTAAGTCTTTCGACGCCAAACTGGAAACTATGCGCCGTGATTTCAAGGAGGGAAACAAAAATACCAGGAACTGTAGATGACCTCGATAAAGACGAATTAGCTGTCCGGCGTTATGTATCTGTCATTAAACTACTTCATCATATATAAACGAAATTCTTTGATTTAAGTACCACTGATGTGCGGTGAGACAGTCTTGGTTTCACACATGTAATTTGTTGAATGCAAAAAGTCATGGATGCCCATATTTATATTTTAACAATTTGTGCTCTCTCTCTCTGACAAAAATTATCCTTAAATAAATGTAAGTGGGAAGAAATATTTTGAACGTCATAACGTTGAGAATGGACGACGGGGCCTTCAAATTTCGGCCGTGCTACATTTTGTGCTCCAGTGGATAATTTATCAACTTTTACGTCATATATTGGTTTTATTCGTTTGAATCAAGTTTTCTTTCATCGTTTTCATGATCAAATACACCCCGGAATCTTGAAAGAACTTGTAACATTGTGTTATCGCGCAAAAGTGGCATTTTCTATCAGTTCAGTAGTCAAGTTAAAAATAGATACAAAAGATGCAGATCAGGTTTCCTCAGAAAACACCAAGCAAAACTGGCAAGTGACTTTACGTAACACAAAACCTCAGAAAATGTCTATCCCTGCTATTTGCTTGTCAAACATACGATCGCTTTTGGAAAAATGAGTGACTTCACGAAACTGATAAAGATGAAAAAATACCGTGTATTGAGGATAATTATGCTGCAAGAAACGTGACATCAACGACTCTTTGGTTGAGCTGGATTTCTTTGACATCAAACATTTACATAGCACCTTTCAGTCAAAATCCTGACGTACAGACGCTTGCTGATGTATTTATATCCGAACTCCTTAACTACACAGAACGCTCTCTTTTTATTGTTAGTGGTGATTTTAACCATGCAGATATTCATTTCTTGACTTCTCTCTCTCTCCACAATCTTGTAACTTTCTCCACAAAAGGAAACACGCAGCTGGACCTTATGTTTTCTAACGATCCTGACCTGTTGGCTTTGCAAACAGGAACCCCTCTGGCAAACTCCGATCATTTTATCATAAGTGTTTTGCCAGAAGATTATTCAAAAACAAATCATGGTACACTGACACGTACATTCAGCCGGAAGATTTTTCATAGGCTGTGCGACCCGGCCCACTTGGCATCACTGAGAGAAATCGTCTCTGGTACGAATTTTGGTCTGTTCTTTGATCCAAGTATCTCTGTCCAGTGTGAACACCTCAAGAGTTATTTGAACCTCTGCTTTGAGATCTGGTACCCGATAGCCCCCACATACATCTGTCCCGCCAGATTTTCTTCTCCCACTTTGAAGACCCTCAGAAGAACCAAGGAATGGGCATATAAAAATCGTAATCGACTTTATGTAAACAAACGTCAATGCTGACTAAGAATGGGACCCAAAATCTTGAGAAACTCTACACTGAAACCCATCTTGGTGACCGTAATTGCAGGAAAATCTGGAGCGCTATGAAAAAACTCTGTGGAACGAAATTCAGACTACGCGGGCCTTAACCCACAGCAGATGAACTCAGCTGCATATTTTCCACATCAACTCAAACTGAAGTATCGTATCCTTATTTCCACTCAGTTGAGTATCATGAAGTTTCACGTTTGAATTCTAATCAGGTGCGAACACAGCTGAAGTGCCTCCAAATATCAAAAGCTTCTGATCCCGAAGGACTATGTTCAGTCGTCCTCAGGAAATGTGTGCATTATCTGGCGGAGCCACTTGCCGTTATTTTCAACCGCTGCTTTGAGGAACAAAACAATTGTCGACCGCTGGGGACCTGTGTGAAAAGAATTGTTCTTCACTCTATGTTGACAACCAGCCCGTTTCCCCAATAAATTATCTACAATACCTTGATGTCATTACCTGCCAAGATCTCACCTGGATCTCACATTTAAATTCTACTTTTGTAAAGATTTGACGATTGTGTTTCTTTATTTCTCGCTTGCGTTCTTTGAAAATTCCACTGTATTTACTCATCCGATTTGTATATTCTTCTTTTGTTACTCATCTTCTTTACTGCTTCCTAGTTTTATTTGCCGGACTTAGAGTTAAAGGTTACAGAATTCTACGTCGGTCTATTAAAATTGTTTCTCGCACAAGCAGTATTCCTTATTAACACTTGCTCAACTTTATCGCCGATAAACATTTTACCTCTCGCGATAAATGCTGCAACAATATTCTATCAGACACCACTCACCCATTACACACAGAACTTAAACAATGCATATCCACGTCTGTAAATAGATGTCGTTAAAAGCTGTTGTATGCACGTTCCACTGCTATCCTTTGTCCGTCATCCCCTATCTTTGTAGATTTCTGGCTCAATGGGAATCTGTTAGAGAAAAATCTTTGAATTTCGTACGCAATTGATATTCATTTTCAAACTTCTACTCCACATTCCTTTGAATTTACGATGCTGTTTTTCACTTTTTTGTGAATTTATGCGACGATAAATTTTCTTGGAGTGCAAGAAGCTGAGAATCCATCCATTAGAATGAATAAAGCGATTTTTGACTTTCACTTGATTTGACTTGACGTGACTTGAATGTCGGTAGAGAACTATATTCGTCGACGTTTCGGTTACCTTTCGATAAGCTTTCTCGAGGCAGATTCTACAATCGAAATCACAGTAAAATAACACATGGCGCATCGATTCTTCGATACATTCCTAACATCATTTGGTCCTGATGTATTAAAAATAAGTGGAAAGTATTTTCAAATACAAATACCAATGTATAACTAAAATACCAACAACTGTTTAGCGTTGCTAAAGCATTCTAAGAGCATCTGTAAATTGAGAATTGCCACCCATTGATTTGCAATAATACTCCAGTACGTTAATGAATAACAGTGCGCGTATCCATCGGTTTTCACGCATTTCACAGTGCAGCAACTCTCATGTTTTGAGGCTTATCCTTCGGTTGCTCCAGCTGGCGGGAAGCCTTCATTCAATTAGCTCATCTCGCATTACCAAGCGGACATGTTCTGTATGAGGAAAATGTTAAATGCATAATAAAATATGTTTGACGGATTCACCCATCATAATGACCATTTTCACTGGAATTTATTGCTATTGCCTGATAATTGGTGATCATATTTGACTACCATTGTGGCACAATTTTGGACCGCCACTGTGACATCTGGGTGTTTTTCTGCATGTTCAGGTTTTGCCGTTAAAATGCAGGCGTGTCAACTACTGAATAGTGTTTCTGCGTCACATATCAGTGAATTGTAGACAAACAACATTGTCGGTTGAAGAAGCAGGTGAGGTGGGAATATTCAAGAATGAATTGTTTACTGTAATTCGTTCATGTTGTCACGGTTATGCGTAACTGATAAACAACAATGGTTGTCTCATTGATGTTGGAAGGAAGGGGGTCCTAGTGGTCAATTCATCATATTGTATCGGCAATGATTAAAGGAACCTCAGATTCGACAGGAACAAGTTAGGTGGGACTAAAGTCAGTGAGAATGTGAACATATGCAGAGAATCGCAGCCGTCAAACAATACAGTTAAATAACGACACTATGCTGAATCCGGTCAAAAGATGACAGATACTGGTAGCACGACTAGCAAACAATTTGCTCTTCAAGCTGAGTGTTCAATTTCGCAGGGTTTCCCTTATCGGTCTAAATAGCGATTTACAGTTCAGCCCCGGATTGAAGTTTGCTTCTATGCTGTTGTTTTATTGCTTACCTTGATAACAATCCTTTGGTGTATTTTGTTTTGTACACAATGAGTAAGTTTCAGGAATTTTCAGGACATTGATTAACACAGGTCAAGTATTTCTCTTGTAGAGCGATCAAGAGTCTTGATAGCGGTGGTTGATATGTGCGATTGACTGGTACACTGGCTAGTAGTAGTAACTCGAAAACGTTCGCAAAAGCAATCTTCATAATTCGTGGTTTACATGAATTCATTCTTTTCCATAGATAATCGCGTTCGCGAGGGTTAAAGAGTGGGGCAGTTTTCTGATTATTCCTCAGTTTTCATATTCAATATTCACACACCCAGTTGCGGGGTGGGAGGTGGACTTTAGTAAATGAAGAATTTGAGCGGCAGTGCAAGCACATGACCACCGGGATAATGTCTTGCTAGCCTATACAACTTCACCACCGCCACCCACTCTGCTAGTAGTGGTCCACAGACTGGATCGGTGTTAGCATAGTTGCTTCTGTTCGTGTTAAATAGCTGTTAATTGGTAACTGTTATCGGTGTATTTGTCCGATAATAATTGTGTTTACTGTGTAGCACGGATTACACTTGACGGCTTGGGTTTAGCAGATAATCCGGGGCTATTTTCTGTCTTTGTGTACAACTTTGAAGGGTTCTTATTGTCTATATACTAACACTGATTCATTAACAGTTATGACATGTGTATGATTGCTTTTATCAAACCTGTGTCAGATATTTTCTCATATATGCCAACCGTTGTTGATGTGTTTCACTCAAGGTGCTCGAATGAATGCAACCCTAAATAATCAGATTGGTGTATTCCATGAAGTCTATCATATAACTCACGTACAGCTTGATACGTGTTCCGATAGCAAAACAGTTATGCAACGAAGTGGGCGAGTTCGATTTCAATCTCAAGATAACTAGCACCTGGGAACCAACTAGGTTTGGCATTAGACGTCGGTCATGGGCTAATCGTCACAATGTACCTGCATCATCGAGGTTTTATCTATGCAATTACCGAGAATAATGTGAAGTGAATGAATAAGAACAAAACCTGGAAACACAAATCCCATAAGCAAGATATGAAGAAACAGAGGAAAATTTACCAGTGTGACAATGCAAGATATTGTTAATAAAAAAGGCAGTGATCGCACAAAAGAGACCGAACTTAGTGCAACAGGGTGCTCATGGCCTTTCTTTTGATCTGTCAAATAGTTTTTTGGAAGTATTCATCAGCTAAATAATTAACTTACTTAAACAGTAGAATTAAAAAGTAAACTAACACTAAATATTTCCGAACAGGGCAGCAACAGGTTTGGCCAAACCGCGAGTGGCATAGGATGAGACAGTTCGGCAGACTATCCGGAAGCCAAATGCGAAGCTCGGGCTGACGTTTTCCCCAAATTCCCTCCTTAATGGTTTTGGTAGTTGCGCAGCAGGCCTGATACTTTAAAGAAGTTAAACAAAAATGCACTTATTCCCGATATTCTAACCTCTAACTATATATGTATATATATACATAAATATATATATATATACATATATAGACTCCACTTTGGGGATATCAGATGACCTTTTGCTTTCAAAATCGCTACGCCTTCAAGACATTACTCATATCTGTTGGGCACTAACAAAATGGAATGTTGTAATGTTAGACGTATCTGTGGTTCTCTCGTACAGAAGTCATCACTTTATATTCCGCCCTATGGTTTGGTGACTTTTTGCAAAGTTACGTGCTAGGTGCACCCCTGTTCGGCAAAGATGGAAAAAGCACCAAGACTATCAGCATACGTGTGTGGCAAACGAGACTTCAATATTGGCCTTAATTGATATTACCCGTTTTTCAGACACAGGGATAAGGATTACTTTCAGCTCGGGACGCTGCGAGATATGCGCGATAATAGAAAGAGAAGGTACGATCCAGTACGAACTGACTATCGAAACTCCGATGAACAAGAGCAAACTAGGAGGTAATATCGAGAAATGACGATGACGGCAAACTCAAAAACCCGCTTGTTTCTATCTTTAAGTCGCCTTTGTCTATTTAAAACATTGACATCGTCATAGTTTAGCGAAAGATTAGTGACTCAAGTTTTACCAACAGGAACTATTGCTCATTTGGGTTTCCTTTCGTTGAAGAAATTAAAGTCAAAACTAAACAAATAACCTAATTATTTTAGTTCTTTTTGGACGTAAATAACACGTTGTGTTTTGATTATTTTATCTTCATTCGCCACACCGCTACAGCCGCTTCCCGAAGAGCTTTCGAAGTCTGATTTTCATTGTTTTTATGCAAACTTTCTATACCGTTAAACGATCTCAAAGAGAATTAGAGTATATTGATTTTATCGTTGGCAGAACGTCGTTTATGTACAGAATAGTCTTACATACAGTTGTATTCTTCACCGAATCAAAGTTAACATTTCTCCTTTTTCATGCTATCAATATGATTTCGATTAGTTTCAAAATGGGGCATTGGTTGATCGTTTGAGACGATTCTACCTGAATGGAATTGGGAAACATTTGTCACTGAGAGCAAAGTAATAGTGAAATGTAAAACCAATAATGATACATTCACTAATGCCGTACAAATACAAAATTGAATCCCGATTGAATGTGCGATCGGGAAATAGTTCATCCTGCTCTATGAAGTTTGTCTCATATTATTGACCTTCTACTGCTGCTTTTGGTTGTGGTTGGTTGGTTGTTGTAGTGGTTGGATTGTGAGATACATCAACCCAAAAATAATGACCACTGGGCTTACCACAAGTAACTAATTTTCCTCGACGAATTCGAATTACCACGTAATTTCACTTTCTACATTTGTATGTGAGATACTTCCAAATAATTCTAACTTCAGTAACTGTAGTATTCCTCTTTAGAATCTGATCATGCGTTGTCCAAAATATTTGTAATTCATGAAAAAACATGGGATATGATTTGGAAATAATTTGTTTTTATTCCTTTTGTTAGTGTCTGGCACTGATTTGTCATTCGGCTCGATTTTAAATTGAATTGAAACAGGGTTAAGCGTAATGGCCTATACGGAGTACAAAATATGATGACTAAAAATCAATTTTGATTCAGAGAGAGCAATCATCTATCTGCGTAAGATAAGATAAAAAATAATATGATATGCTACAAAAGAATACATCCAGAATGCTCCCCGTGTCCTGAATTTGCGATAGCTCTACATTCAGTATGCCTTTATCAAGCAAAATTATTTTAATATACAAACTGTAGGTAGGAAGACGGTTTGCTTTTTGAGTCTGACTAGAGTAACCTACTCATCCAGTACAGTTGCAGATCAACCTTAAGTATGTGTTCGGCCTCCAAATAGATAATGAGTCCCAAACTCCATAAATCGTTTCCATTTCGTCTAATTCCGATCCATCCCGTATCATCCCATTTTACCCCACTCTCTATCTCTCTCTCTTTCTCCAACACAGACTCTCCCCACGTGTTCCTCACGCATCCCATTCAAACCCCTTTATTCGTCCCCTTCCGTCAGACGAATACGAAAAAGCGACTTGCACACACCCCGCTTTTCTATTCCACTCACAATATACCCTTGTTAATTGCGGCAATCAGTCTTTTAACACTTCCGGAATTCATGCATGCAAATGCTTCTCGGGTTGTTTGCTTTCAGTAAATGCGTGTGCCCCTATGCGCACGTGCACGCGCGCGTGTGTGTGGGTGCATGCAAGCATACGCATGAATACGTACATCTGCTCTTAATCAGTCCAATGATCCAATGATCATCAATGTGTACCTGTAATTGTTTGTGCCCTACAATAATCATATCATCAGTCCAGGTGGTGAATGGACACCTGCACGGATAATACCCCGGGATTCTCAATTCTATCGATCCGGTTATATGCCAAAAACGAACCAGAATTTATTGGTGACAAAAGCGACAAATACACCATGATCGGCAGGCACCCTGAAAGTGAGAAGGAAATAGTTTGAATGAAAAGCATCACAGGACAATGCGCAACCACGGTTCACTTATGTCAGTACGTGCGGATTATCAAGACCGATGCGGGTGAATATCATAGTACAGTAGATTATTACTAGTATCAGTAGTAGCGTTCTCCAACACCAAGGCACATCAGGCCATGGATGAGTGAATTGGTTGAGGAAAAGTCTTCTTTCTGACTGTTTTGTGCCCACTCCGGATCAACCCGGCTTATTGAAGTCCATTCGTGATGCATGAACAATGCGAGACCGCCATCACGATATATATCCTAGGAATATAAATGAGGTGGTGCAACCTGATTAATCAGATTAATTTTTAAGATCTCTCTGGTTTGAAATCAAATACACACGTATTTAGGAATGCGCTTGTTGAATGGACAGCGGTGTATTTTTTACGGAGGATTGTTTGTCTCATTTGGATGATGACACCGTTTATTGTAAAAATGTATTCACTTCAAAAAGAGTAAACGTTGGTAACGTTTCTTATTCGGGGTATGGAAATAGAGGTAATAATTCACAGAAAATTATAAATTTCATAAGTGTTATTTTGTTAAATTGTTTCCGCTTAAAAGCCCGTCTTTGAAAAGCGAACTATTTCAGCTGCACCCATGGATCTACTTGCTCATATCTCATGAAGCTGTCTTTTAAAACTTTGCACGTTTTTTGCAAAAGAACAGTGAAAGACGAAGAATTTGGTGAAGCGTAACAAAGATCACAAAACATCTGTTGCCTTTCAGCTGAGAATCACCGGAAGCGCTTACCTTTTGTGTTCCTTATGGAACTACAACTGTCGAACTTCATGCTAGGTGGTGCGATGGGTGACAGACATTTTGAGATTATGTGTCATAAGACCTTACTCCGGGCTCTCGAAGCGCAGCTCAATGAATAGAGATGCGCGACAGAATGTCCCTCTATTAGTATTCTCGCAACTGGAAACGATACGAGGCTTTGCGGGTGACGAACAACGGCGGGGAATACGGGACAAGGGTCAGCGAGGAAACACTGACATACAAGTATTCTGTGGGTAGGGGTTGAAGTTAAACCAGCAAGGAGAAACAAGCAGAACACTAAGAACCAAAAAGGTCCAGTGAGATACAAACACTCACGATAAAATATTATTGGCGCGGTTGCCAAGCGTTACATATGCATACCCAAATGTCGAAGTTTTAGATAGGGATCCCGAACAAATCGAACCACCACCGGTTGAAAACAACTCGGCTAAGATACATTGGTAAAGGTTCCCCAATAGAAAAGTCCACGGCGTTTGGCAAGCCTTGATTGAATCCTTCGTTACCGACTGAATGCGTCTCTGTGTGCCTAATTCCAAGCGCATACCAAGAATAGAGACAAAATCCAGCAAGTATTGGAATCGTCCAGAGCAGTGATGTGCAGATGATGCGCTCTCGATAGCTCAAATGATTCGTCTCTTTAGTGAAAATAACTGGAATGCGCAGAAGCACAGAAACATCACAGTATCAAATCCAACTTTGGTACGGATGATACTGAAAAATGTCAGTTTTGCTCATCGTCCTGAATCCATAAAGGAATGTGTAGATTAGCCGCAACTGAAAACAACAAGAAGAAAATGTCTGGTGACAAATTTTCAACCCTTTTGGAAGTCAATTAACTATGAAACATGCAACAAACTGCGTGAGGAACCCTGTCAATAGAGCTAGGGAAGTGAAAGCCCTGTGACTGTGCGTAGGTTTGCGAGTAGTAAATTACAAGTTGTGAATGAAAAAGAAGTCAAAGAATTAAGGTTGATGTCACAATTGATGGGAGTTGAAACCCTATGTGAAGTCGTGTGGCGTGACGAGATTCAATGCTCTGTGGTGGTGGGCGGGTGTGTGGTTTGGCAAGTTGCATCAGACCAGTGAAAAGCTAATTGAGCCTCGACCGATCTTTGAACGCAATAAGGATCGCAGTTGATAAACAATGCTTTACAAAATAATCGTTCTCTATATGGATAGAAATCATGTTTTAGAATACCCATTTTTTAAGTCTATATTGCTTTCTTGAGAACTAGAATGTAGAGTGATAGATGAGACCCACTCAAGGTTCCGACGTATTTTGGAGACAGGTTGATTCAGCGATACTGGAGAAGACAATAACAGAACCAGTGCTCGTGCACAGACGGTTACAATACTGAAGGATAAAAGACGAAGTTATTTTATACTAATAAAAATAAATGGAGATCAAAATATTTTACGTTACTCAAACCATGGTTTTTCATTTCCGTTTACTTTTCATCATCGTCTTCTTGAATTATAACTGAGAATGTATAAGAAATTTCCGGAAAAAGGAGCCCTTTGTTATCGAAACAGTAGATTTTCGTTCCAATTGTTTTTATTCCATCGGGGTGAATGCATGTTCGTTCCAATCATATACATATACATGCATATATATACATACACATGTACATATACACATATACACACAATAAATATATATACATATATATATACCACCTGCAGCAATAAATTTAAGAGGCACTGAGAGAGGAGATGAAATATAAAAGGCATATTTTACGCGGCAAGGAGGAGGCTTTTCGCATGCGGAAATTTACGTGTACAGCGTTTACCAGTGCTGTCTTTGGGTTGCAAACGGTATTCGGATCGACAGTTAGCCTCGAAGAATCAAACTGTTGTTCGACTCTGAAGGTTTCACTGTGGTCTAATTTGATTTTGCATATAAGGGTCATCACTCGAATAATAAATTGTTAGATCTTTAAATTGACAAAGTTTTGCATTTTTGAGTAAGGTCCGTTTTCCGTATAAATGTAATTACCCCCCGTGTAGCCTGACTATATTGATTAGGCCAGTGTTACATAATCTCTCGAACTTAGCCAGCAATCCAAAGATCCGATTCAGAATTCAATGGAATCAATGGATTTGTTTTTGTTAACTTACAAAGCAAAACTTGAAACGAAAGTGAAATTGTCTCAAGTGTGAGCAAACAACCGGAAAGCACAGTGACAATAGGATGTTTTGAGCCTCCATAAATGATCTTTCAAATGTAAAAATAACAGTCTATGTGATTACGCTTGCCAACGTTAGAATTACATAACAGAGCTAATCACTTGAAGTATCGCTAAAATGTAATCAAAGTCACACTTCGAGTGCCGTTGTATTTGCGAAGGATCATTGGCAGATCACATATACGTCATAGTTACTGAAGCGAGATTTTGGACAAGACAGAATTTGAATAAAAAGTACTCATTCCGGGGATATAGTTTACGATCCATAAAGTTGATTAAATTTGGTTGTTCAAACCGACAAATGAGCACGCTGGCAAAAGTTCTAATTGAGAAATCTCCAATTTTCTTACTAACCATGACGGACCCATCGGTGTCCTCCATTTACCTTTGGACTACTCATGCTCGAGGTGTGACCACCATCCTTCTTGCTCTGGACGATTCCAGTTGTTATGGAAAACTTTTATGGAGCAAACAACAAAATCGGAACATTCAGACAGAGTCATGTGGCGTACCGTGGACCGTGTGTGCGTTACTTTTGTCGGCTGTGCTCGCGCGCGTGTGTGTGTATGGGCGGAAACAAGACCTTTCCTTATGAGCTAACCAACTAGGTATGACCCAGTAAAGGTCCCATGTGAGCTCAGTCATCCATGAAAGTGACATCTTGCCCCAGTGTTTGTTTTTGTCCATGTGTGTGTCTTGGGACAGCTCACAGCGGGAGTTGGCCAAAGATTTTAGACGAGACATAGGAGAAAAGGCCAATTTTGTCACGCACCCGCCTCTTTGATCCTCACATTATCATACACACAAACATACATACATAGCCGGATAAAGAAAGCTGGACGCACAACGTCGAATTTTTGCAACACACATATATGTGTGTGTGACACTAAGCTATCCACGCGTTTCACCCAATTACCCACCGGTCCACCAACACCAACCCCCTGAAACCGGTAGCCGGACCAAAACGAAGTCAATTTTCATCGCCTGTCGTTTGTTTGGTCTCTCTTTCCAGATGGTGTGAAATTTGTTCCGTAAGTGGACGGAAATTTTGATCCAGGAAGAAAAGAAACGGAATTCGGAGAGGTTTTTCTGCCGCACTACGGTTTTTGATTTACGCCTGACAAGCCTCATTTGCATTTCAAATGTCCCATTAATAGTTTATTTTATTTTATTTATAAAACAAAGACAATAAATAAGATGTTCAATTGGAAGCTCCTCTCTCGGTCCAAGTTATTTTCTGTTGTTTCTTTTCTGATTAAAAAAACAAGCAACAAAATATCGAATCTAGGATGCAGATTTCAATTAGATGATTTATGATCGAGAAAAGAGTAATATAAATCGCCGCTTAGTATTGTGAATAGTGGCAAAATCCTTTTCTCTCGGAATATTTTATATTTCTTTTAAATTAAAATAAAATGTTGTGGGACACCGTATTTTTTTCCTAACTGGAATGACAGTGAATATCTGAGCGCTCCTCAGTGATCGGTTTGTTTTTTACCCTTGCAGGTAATCTACGCCATATTTGGATTTGTATTGAAATGATAATCACAAGAATTAATTCTAATTTCGATCGGAGATGACGCATGTGTCTTCTTTCGTTACCGTCGGGCAGAAAGAAACGACTGGACATCTCTGAAATCGAAATCTGAACAGGTATGAATTCCCAATCTCGGTTTTCACTGGTACGACCTGACTGGCATAACGGTAACGCAGGCCTTCCATACACTGTACACTGAATACACTATTTGAACTTTGCAATACAGAAACTTTCCAAGTGTAAGAAGAGACGGATAATGTGATCTAAAACGTTTTAATGACAAATAAAATGTAAAATATGACAATGAGCTCTATCTAGAAATAGATTGGCTTTTCGCGGATGTATTTTGAGAGTGGCAATAACCGGAAACCTGCTTGATCAGTGCAACAAATTTAGCGCTATGAAAGCTCAGTAACAAGGTACTCAGTATTTTCTTCTCACCCGTCTTATCAGGCAGAACAAATGTTTACCTTTTGTGACTGTCGAAATGATTTTCTTTGTCTGCGAGGTTTGAAAGTTACCTCTGCCAAAGTGACGGGAGATGTGAGCTGATAAAATCAATACATGCCCTCCGTTGTAGGGTGCCAAATAAATGCTTCATATCAGCTGACCTCAGCTGCAATTCTAATTTAACCATCGTTCTCCCAACGGTGGCATGCGAAAGTGCTGGCTAATCTACCGAGACAATCCTTGCTATTGATAGTTTTCAGCTTCTCTCAGCTGAAACCGAATGTGCAATCATCATCCTATGTTGATGTGGCTGGTTTTACCCTTCCGCATTGCTTTCTTTCTGCAAAACATCCTTTGACTGTGTGACAAATTGGGCTTCTGTTTCCGTCGACGTACCTGCACAATTCAGGGACTGAGACACTAAATTTCTGCGCTCATGTAATTCGTCGCCTCTTTATTTCATTTAGATGATGAAAATGCTTGGATGTTTCATGAGGTTTGAAAATGGTGGCCTAAAGAAAGTGCTTGAAACGAGCCGCACATCCCTAGGTCGACCTTTGGAGGTTAACTTTTCTGTTTAGTGGAATGTATTTGTACTCCTCTCAACATGAGAGTTTTAGTCAGAATTTTATAATTTACTTGTGGTAACAATTTCTTATTTATTGCCAGGTTTGCTGCGCAACTAACGTAAAAACGATGTGCTAATTAAAATACTATGATTGAGCGGAATAAACACCCTCCTAAAACAGTAATCATTTATGAAAATGAACTAACCTTCATCCAAACTTCCGTTTAATGATTCAAAGTTTTAATTTCAGCTTTGAAACCACTGTAGTATGCAGAACCTCAGTTCTGAATCCACCCGAAATACACCAGTAGATTGATTCCGGACAACGCAGTCCGAGTTCTTATACAATTAGCGTCTTCACAAAATGCCGTGCAATCCCTGGCCACTCACTGACGCTCTTAATACACAGGTAGGACACACCTCTCACAGTAGGTTCTCCTTGGGGCGGGAAGGCTTCCAAACGACCTGCAAAACAGGGGAAAATATAGTGAATAGCAATGAACTAAAAGGTCCAGTGAGACATGCACACGACCCACAATCAAATCAAAATGGCTGCCCCGTGTGTTCACGACAGATTTTATCACAGCACTCAAGGTCGCTCCAATTGAATAGCAAAACGGGGAAATATGGAATTTTACCATGGGAGATTACGGTTGAACTAAATGCGCTTTGCCCCTGATCACCGATTTGGAAGTGTGAAATTGAAAACCGAGATAGGTTTCTAAATTGAGTGCACAAGTTCAGTTAATCCCTGTATGAAAATACCGATTGTGTTTTCTCATAGTGATATTCCCACGACCTATGGAAGAAACTCCCTTTTTAAAGGATCATATTTTTTAGTCAGGAATCGTTTAAACACTTGCAGCAGAAGTTGTATCACAGCTGCAGATAGTCTGTACCGATAACTCTTTATTCCGGCTCTGTATTCATAATCATACTACACGTAGGATCTGTTTTACCCGCTTTTCCAGCCATTAATAACTCTGTTCTCAACGGTGTGATTACAAGGCTGGAAAAAACTTAAGCTTATTTCAATACTTCATTTAACAACTTGCAGTGAAAAAACTCGTAACCCAGGATATTTTACCCGTCTGTCTTTTTCTCTTTTTCTTTTCTATCTATATTGGATTCATACCAAAAACTAGTGGAGAGGTGGATGGGGGTGGGTGGAAACCGGACCGCATTCGGGGTAAACCGGTGTGGTATGTATTGAGGAAAAACCACATGGGACCAATTCCGATTAGTCAGCTGGTGATTTACCGCTCGGTCCACTACCATTCAAAGCGAACTCATTACGACGCCAAGTGACTCGTGTGTGAGGGGAGAGCGGCGGGGGNNCTGTGAGACACGAGGCGCAATACGGTTCATTGACCGTAAATGCGCTTGCGTGTGGCGGTAACGCGAGACGATGATTTCCGGGAAATAGTCACGAAAAATCAACAAGGGCCAGCACGAATTACACGTCAATCGTAGACCTTATATTCAATCTTCATCGTGAAAATAAGAGGTGATCGTAAATTCAATAAACCAACCGTTTTTCATGTTGCATCATTTCAAAGTTTGCGAACAACAATCCCAATCTTTGGCTAAGCGAAATAAGTGGTTTCGTATATTCGACTGAACCACATCAACGCAGCTAGTAACGTTCGCTAGACAGAAAATAGCACTTCTTGGATTCGTTTCAATACAATACGGATTGTTCGGGGTGGGGTGTGGGTGTGTGTGGGTGGGGTGGGGAAGCCGGCGGGCAATCACTACGGCTATTCCGGAGAGAATTCATGCAAATCAAAGAAACTCGCAGCGAACTGATCTCCCTCAGAATTGTCGTAAATATTCCGGATAAATGCTCCAACGCATGTTTGTGTGCGCGTGTGTGTATGCACACGGGCAAGTTTATTCGAGAAAGAGAGAGCACTTCAGGAGCGTGGCCGACTGCTCGTATGGGTTGGGCAGTGTAACATACCGGTCACTCGTTTGGAAACTTTACCTCCCGCCCCCCCCCCGCACCCAAATCCAGAAAGACAGGTTTATGATCCCTAGAGAGGGCGGAAAGGTGATGGTAGAAATCGCACCGGGACAGAAAGATTCTGCATCGCCGACCGAATTTATCAGATTTTGTATGTGTGTAAATTTTTGATGAGTTTAGTGACAATCAAATGAAATTATCCCGATGGAGAATTAACGCACACTACTTTGATCCAGTATCTTAAGTAAACATAAGATATGCAAAGGAATCAAATTTTCTCTGTCCATGATGCTGGTTGATCTGCTCATGCTATAGTTCGCAGCTATCTCTCATATCGCAACTCAAAACAAACAACCATGATCATTTGATTTATGGCAGACAATATGGTCTATTTGAGGTAAACGGTCAGTAGAAAAGCTTTTAGAATGGTCCTTGCAGTAGGACTGCAGTGATTATTTTTTTATGTGATCAGAATTAAGTTTCTTCGGGACTTGATCAATATTACCCTTTTGAAAAATTGCCCCTTAATTGGAAAAGAGAATGTTTCTCCGATAACAAAGTGTCGCCTAAATAAAATCCGTACAATTCGATGAAGTTGTTTACACTAGCAACCTCATTCTTTTCTCGGTGTTTATTAGTTTTGTGAGAGTGGTGGAGAATTTTGGTTAAGTTTGTCCCGTACGGCTCAAACGAAATGTAAACTGAAACATTGGTAAGCATCACACAGCCGTTTTTAATATGTTTGGTTTCATCAGCTGTGCAAATCCATCAACTTAATTGAGGATCGAATTGGGGACCTCACCTGCAGAAAGCGAGCATACTAACCAGTTGACCACCGGGAAGTTGATCAGACCAAATAGAAAAACGGTGTGAACAGTTACTCAATGGCCAAGCGGGTAGTATGCTAGTATTCTACCTGGGAGGTCTCGGGTTTTCCATCCCAAGTCGGGTGGATGGATTCGCTCTACAGATGAGGGTCCACCAAATCGAAACATTTGTCCACTGTGCTATTGCTTTATATCAATTTTGCGAGTGTTTGAATTGGAACCTACGTCCTAAACATCAAATTAATTTTAGGAGCAGTATTACTCAGAAAAAGCAGGACTAAGCCGTGTAGGTTCATAGATGGATCTGAGAAAACCCGCTTTCGATGGATAGGAGAATTTATTGATGCTGGGATTTGCCTATGGGTTCATCCAATTTATCCACATAAATGTTCAAACTACAGTCAATGTGCTTATACATGTTATTGCTGTTTCCGACGGTGGAAAATCGATAATTTATGCGCTATTTCATTTCGATTGTAATTTAATATGATTTCAAAACGTCCCCATGTCACTGTACCCGTCCGAGCATTGCACATCTGTTTGATTCTGGTTAGCCAGTATCACCGGTTATGCGCACTGTGGTTCTGATACTTTAACCCTGAATAATCTGATTGCAGGTTCCACCCGGCAACCACCCGGCTGCTCAGACTAGATAGGGCGATTGGCATCACGATAACAATGGCTTGACGTAATGCACATGCCATACATATCCTTGGTCGTCGCAAGTCACTATGGAGAAAATGTATACTGATGACTCTTGTGTGTGTGAGTGACTGTAGTCAATATACAATGAGAGGAACATCTGTTGATCGCAGTAATAATCACAAGATCGACTGCTGCTCTCCACAGAGGATTCCCCAAAAGGATTACAATGTTTTTCACAGTGTTCCTAATGCTTTAATTGGACTAGCGTGCCACATGGGATAGGAGGAGTTCTTTCACTGAAATGATTTTGGATAATGAATAACCGTGAAGGAACTCGATGAGTTTTGAAAAAAGGTTGTTTGGTTAAGGTGATACCCCTGTTTCGTTTTCAAAGGAAATTATGGATGACTATTTAATTCGATATACTGTTAGGTTTGGCGTCCCTCTGGGGAATCATCGTGATCACTCTCCAGTGGCTGTCAGACTTAAAATGGAGTGGATTTTCATTAAGGTTACCTAGTGTGATTTAAATATATGTAGACTGGCAATGGCATACAGCATTCGATCAGAGAGTTGAGAACTGAACAAGTATTCAATAGACTTATGAGGTAATCGTTTCTATCATTGTGGATCTTCATCGGTGTGGAGAGATACTTTCACACAATACCGTGTTGGGCGGACGGTTGAGCGGACGCAATACCAACGCTTCAAGTTTAAAAATCTGCTGACACTTTTTCTGAGATACGCTTTATGGGAATCATTCAACAGCGTGTACCTACGTATCTGTCTTGGGCGGGGGTGGGGGTCAAATAATTGGAATCATGCAGAGAGCTGTTAGAATGGTTATTCCCGTTTGGGTTATCCATGTTGTCTAATATGGTGTGTTCTGCTCATGGTCACGGCTGAAGGTTGATTTGAAAGATATGACGGTACACAGTGCAAACGTTGAAGGATGGATATGGTGCGACAAGACCTTTTGATTAGGAGAACCTATAAATTGCAGGTCAAAAGTTGTATGCATACCGACATACCCTATTAGGACGCTCAATTCACGTTTGCTTTGGTCAGTAGCATATAACCCATCTAAGATACATCGCATCGTCGTATTAATTCATAAATGGAGCTATTCAAAGAATTTTACCTGGTGTTGCAAATGATGTTAGTAAGACGAAATTACGCTTCCCGGGTGCAACCACATGAACGAATTGATAGAAAATTAGCGAATACGCATGCTTGATGCCTGGAGAGAACCACGAAGTCGGTAATGTGCTTCCAGGGAAATTTCGCATTCACATACTACTTATTGTTATGTATAAATATATTACCGGCCTTCGATCAAGCATGGTACCAACGTCAAAACAATAATAACAATAACAATGGATGGGAGAATCGGGATACGGCACAGAGTGAAATGGAGGTAGAACAATTACAATGGGTAAGGGTAGAAAACAGGAACAAGAACATGCTTTGTGTTTAAGCGTACAAATTTTGTTATTTATGTTATGTTATCGTTCATTTACGGGGCACGCTATTTCAACTGGCTGACCACACTGCATTTGCGTTACTGACTTCTATTCTTGGCGTAATCCGTCAGCGTCTCTAATCAACGGCACTCCAAATCACTCAGGCCCCAACTTTGAAGGCGGTATGCACCAACCGAAGCTGAAGTTAGCCTCGTGATAACGCTAGGCCGGGTTGTGCTCCGACCGAGCAACGTTTCTTCCAGCTTGGCCTAGCACTTGCTTGAGGGAGCACGGAAATTGCATGGTAAAAAAACGGATGATGATACGTTACATATACAAACAAATAACATCTATATCAGTTAGCTTTTCACATAACTAATCGTATTTTACCGCCAAAACCTATTTTGATCCATGTTACAGTGATCTACAACTAGAATGCACAAAGGGATTCAAGAAAAAAAAGATGTAACTGCACTGAATACATTTTATCGGTAAACTATGAAGAACTGAATTTCAGAAAGTATCAAGGAACCTGTGTATTGAACGGCTGATCACTAAAAGTAAATAGTGAACCAAGCAGATAAGAAAGTAAAATGAACATTTACAACCAATGCTGAAGATAATAATTATCTAAACAAAATCTATCAAGATGCTAAACTAGATCAAATGAAATAAGTGTAAATAACAAAAGAGAGCAGCCACGTTCTCAAAATATCCGCAAAATATTAGTCGTTCATTTGTTTTTGTAATATTCATTATTCTGGCTATCTAACTCAGTCATGAAACACGTTGAATGAACGTTTTTCATAATCCTATTGCAGTTCAATACTGAGCGAGTGGAAAAAATAATGAAAGGGGAATCTCACAATTAATCATCAGTTAACATCGCTTGACCTGACTAAAGCAGCTCCCTGTCTGTGTAACTGTGAACTGTGTGTGTTACGGAACTGAATCAGTTCCGGAGATTGACATCCCCGTAAACAACTCGGCAGATTGAATCCATCCACCTGCGGTCGTGGAAATGGAATTGCCTCAGATGCATTCGTTCTGACTGTCACGTTGGGGTAGAAAAAAGGAACGAATTGCGCGCGCATCTCATGCCACCTCTTCCACAACAGGCGTACAAAAAACACCGAGTGAACTCTCAAACTGTCATACTGAACGACAATCGGATGTAAAATTCTCACTTGATGCCATTCAATTCTTTTCTGAAAGCAGAATACAAGCGTATGAAGAAAAACGGAATGTGTTTTATTTTCCCATATTCTCAGTGTAAGGAAAATGGTGCCTATAGACTTGTTGAATGGCTACCTTTTGAAGAAAGAGAATATGATTTTGGTTTTTTATTAAATAAAATTGAAACACCTTTGTCCCGGTATGAATTTGTATATAGAACGCGTGTCGCACAATTTATTTCCGTAAACATTTCGCTGTATCTCTCCAAGTATATACTACTAACACAAAATCAAACACACAATCAAACCTGCAGATTACAACTATCATGGAAAAACCTTTGCTGTTGAATTTATCCACCCTTCTACTAAGACAGGGCTAGAGTTACAAATAACAACCTTCTGTTTGCACAGTTCAGGTTTCTATCGTTGTAAGCAATCATTTCTGCAAACTGGAGTAACCGAAGGTTTGGTGTAAAAAGAACACTTTTGAATGCTATGGTCACGGTCATGTGATGCTCACTCTCACCAATGACGACCGATCGATGGTCCTGGTGTGCGGTGTTGGATTCCTCTTTGACCAGCAGCTCTGACAAATTAACTGGAACTCATTGGTTTTGATCATATTTTTCGACTGTATTACGTCTGTGAAGCGATACACTAAAAATTTTCCGGGAATAAATTGTGTAAAAATGTGCTACTGTGTTATTTATCTAAACAATTAGCAAATTATATCAAATAGAAACACAGTGACCTGTGTGTGTTTGTGAAAAATTTATGAAATAACGATTGTAACAAAAGTATTCTTTGAGTGAACATGAAAGAATGCATTCATTGTTCACTGCACATACAACCAAGGAGGTGATTTATCAAGGAATAACGATACATAGTGCTTTTAAATATGGGCATTTCCAATTAAAAATTTTGCTAAATTTAATAAACATCATCAAATCACCTCATGGAATGGCCGTGTGATTTAGTGAGCAAATGTGCTGGTAGTGGTGAACCGAGAGGGACAGGTTTACCGTGGTATTAATGATCATTGCATTCAGGTACAAACATCCCATCTTACCCAATTGGGGGATGTTGAATTGATTGCTCACTGATGCTTAATCAAAGAATATGATTGATCAAAACGAAACTTAGTAAGATAAATTGGATACTTACATTGTACGCCTCCTACGCTTTTGATAGGAGCACGCTCTACCAGCTGAGCTACAAGGTGACACCGACAGCACTGATCTGTTTACATCCAAATTCTAAGGAAAACCTGTCGGGGCAGTCAGCTTACATGCTAGCTGGTGGATGCCAAATACCTCTGTAATTTGGATGGGTAATTCGAACATGGAAAGATCGGTGCTATGGGTTGGGCCTCGTCACTCAGCTGGTAGAGCGTGCGCTGCTCAAAGGCGTAGGCGCAAGTTCAAATCTCACCGAGGCTACTGAACATTTCACAATCGACATCAAAAACTTCAAATCTGCCAAACGACACTTGCAAGTTTGTTTTTTCAATACCTGAATTAAGGACAGGGAATTCTTTAGCTTGAATAAAACAGTTCACTTTGGCAACCTCCATGAACTGAACCAACAAAAGACTCGAGATCCCACCGTGATTAGTTATCCACACTATCTTGAATATCAGAATCATAGTTGAAGCAGATTTACAAATTGTAGACGGAGAAACGCATTTCGGATGGGGTTCTGTCGGTGTTAACCGTCATTACTGAGGTGTGGTCATCGGTTGCTCAACACTTTTTAGTATCTGCTGTATTTTTGCGGCGGCCCAAAAGGCATTTTGACCAAATGAACATAAAACTCACAACCACAATTGATTGTATATGAAAACGAGACACCAGTTTGGATATTACTAAAACTCGGGATTAGTGTATTTAATAATTCCATAGATTCCCGGTGAGAATGGATGAGTGAATCAATACTGCGTAATCGTTATCCACTTGAGTAAATAAAATAATCTTCAGGTAATTCATTCAGGTGGATAATTGTGCTAATTGTGAATCAGTAATAATGATAAAACTACCAGCAGCTTAAGAGTTTCACACTTTTCGGTATTCATGTGTGATACTATAAACCGACCAGGATATTTCAATGGAGTTTGAGAATTTTCATTGTTTAGTCTCAAAACGTGGATAAAACTGAAATTCCCGGTCGTCCTTTTTGATATTCACTAAGAAACAATTCACGATCTCCCCTGGGAATAGAATATAATCACAAATGACAAGAAACCGACATAAAAAGCGATATCGTTTTTTCACTCCTGCTTAGTAACATTCACGGCGGTAATGAGTGGGTTCTGCTCAGAATGCAGCTCAGCGTACGCTGTGATTGCATCGTTTGCCTCACCAACGGGCTGCTGACAAAACGAAGTAATGCGACTTGTTTACATGTGGCAGAGCAACACACCTTTACAATGTCACTTCGAGGTTCTCCGATCCCTTTTGCACTGATGGCCTCCGGGATTTACAAATTAGCCGAAAACGTAACAAAACTGGTTGGTACAGCAAAAAAGAGTATTTTTGCACATGATCTGGTCGAATAATTTCCGTTATCTAGTACAAAACAACAGAAACGTCGGCTGGGTCACACAACTGCTAAGTTCCAATCGGCTAATTCGCTGAATCTCTGATGTTGCACTGATGATGAAATTCGAAATTTCTTTGAAGTATAAGTGTTTCCTGTCCCTTTATATTGTCGGTGCCTGAATACGAGAACCCAAATTGTTCAAGTTACTGTGATATACAAATCAACTAATTTCTAAACGCTTTCAAGAAATATTTTTGTCGCCTCTGGAACTGAAGTGATAAGACAAAATCTTGATTTTGAATATTTGATTGAGTTGCTTAAGTACATCTCACGGGCATAAAAGTAGCTGGAACGATCATCGGACTGGCCTGATGTTTGATTGCTTTGATGAGGCTCTACTGCCGCCAATCAAATGGAAGTCCGACTATTCCGGAAGCTTGTCGGCAAACCAACAGATTATATTATGTAAAATGAGTTGCCGGTGGAACAGAATAGAGTTAATTTTGTCTGAACTGTTGCGCACATCAATGTTTTGAAAGAAGAACCGTGAAAGATCAGTTTTAATGGCAGTAAGGCTACTGGAGGAAAAGATTCACAACGCTAACTACCGTTGGCATCAATTCTTTACACACATCCAACTAATGATTGCAATTCCCGATAGAAAGATAAAGCTAGTGCTCGGTCTTTCTTATTTTACTTTTACAATAAGTTCAAATTAAGTGCTTACTTTGCAAGGGTGTGTCTTATTGATTAGACACTAATTAATATTCTAAGACCCACTTTGATATTTAGCTTTCATTAAAATACTTATTCAATGAGCACGTCTGGGGAAATAGACGCCAGATAAATAAACACGTATCTTTGAATACAAAACACTCATGGTTTACGTAGGACTCAAATACAATCCGCATGCTGCCGTGATATAGCAAAAACCCGCTTAATCACAGACACTTTGAGAACAGAATTCGGGGTTAAGACAGATCTGAAAATAAAATAAAAACAATGTTAGAAGCACATCCTAGTAGAAGCAATACGGTATGTTAAAACGATGAATTCACATCTGTGGGGTTTTGGAGAGCTTTATTTGCTTTCTTCAAGAGATATGTTATCCGGCGTTGTGCGAAATTCACTTCAAATGACCTAGACTTCGTTTCAATAATCACGGACACAAATCATTGGATTGTGGGAAAATCCATTGATTTAAGTTGTTTACACACGTCCTTTGATTGGAGTCTTATTTGTGTTCAACTCAATATAGACAAGAAAACGTCTAGCCCGATCTGTTCATTAAAGCTTGGAATTAATTCATTTGTGTGAAAAGATTGAAATAAAAATTTACTTTAAATTGAACGTTTACAGAGTTCTTAATTATGGACAAATGAATGTTTTTCAACACCAAATCCTAGCAAGTGCATGAACACCATATCCAAAAGGATTCTGTGTCAAACACTCAGCTGATATCCGAAACACAGTATGAAATCATTTTAATTCAGATAAAACATTCTGTTTTATTCCATATATACTAAAAGTATGATCCCATGGAAACTCGAAGGTGGTCCTTAAGCATGATTCAACCAGTGTTCTTGAAAGAGGGTTAATAGATACAATATGTCTATTCATTATTTTCACCGCTGAAGTCTAACCATTGTTCGATAAACCATATGAGATGTGTCTAAGGAACTGTGTCAAACTGTGTCTGCTCGCACCAACTGAAAGTGTTTTATCCAATTTTGCAAACAGGAAAAACCGAATTCAGAGCAAAAACAATACCGATTTCTATGAAACAATTTTATATGCAATTTGTAAAATGTCTAAAGAGATAATATTTTTTAGTTTTTATTTATTTGTAAGGCCCACAGTTTACGGAAATGGACAAAGTAATTTGGGAAAGTGGTGAATGGTCCTAACATGGGGTGATTGATTATAGTTTGATCGAGGTTTACCTATTTTATCATTTTGCTAGTGTTTATCGAAACTCTTCATTTCTGCAAAATCTGAGAAATGAAGATTTGGAAAGTTTTGAACGTAAGTATGTGTAATGGATTAGAAATATCTGTCATACAAAAAATATCAGAGAATGACTTATGTGATTTGAACTGGATTGTAACTGAAGCAATTCCTTGGTTCGAGAAACCGCATTTGTTCCCTTTGACGACATCTCTATTTGGGGTCATGAAATGTATGGGATGTATTTCTCCAAGGGCCTTTGTTGAAGAAATCGACATCTGCATCGAGTGATAAGGTGAATGATAGGTAATTGAGCAACACAAGTGTTTACACATAAATTATTAAAGGAGTTGAGATATTTCAAAAGAAAAGACCATATTGCGATACTGCACGATTTATGTCCAGGACGATTTCGCTGCAACTGAACATGGTGCAAGCTGCAGAAAATACAATGCTTATATAGGACTTTAGCATGGTCAGTATTTGCACTTCAAGAGCTCCATGCCTCGAGAGTATAAACTTGGTCTTGTTCATACCTTATTTGACAGAACAAGGTGAACGTGCACGGAAGACAGACTTCAACGAGAACTGCAAACCATTCGGGAATTTTTAGCACAAAACGCTTACCCGAAGCGTTTATTACTAAGCATACCAAACCGAGAATTCCGAAACAACCAATTGCATCAGTTCCGAAATTGCGCGTCACATTGCACCTCCAGTTCAAAAGCGATAATGTAAGCCGCTTGC
>UZAN01039568.1:109912-131049 GCA_900618425.1 Echinostoma caproni
CAGTAAAAATGAAAATGAGAAATCATCTTCCTGCCAAGATTGTTGTTTCTCGACTGCTCTCGGTTTCTTGTGCATTTGCGCTGTAAGGGGTCAAATTATATTTTTCTCTAATTTTGGGTGGTGATCAAATCAAAACGACACCCATGTAGATCCCCCAATTCGAACGTAAACGTTTAGGAAGTTCCTGGGAAATTCAAAACTTACTTCAGTGAATTACCACCCAGCTAATTTTGCTCAATAAAGCGAATTAAATTATGGGTTCGCTTACAACTCAGTACCTTTAATCGGTTTGCTTTCTTGGAAAAGGTAGTTGATTTTTTAAAAAGCTGTATTGTTAGCATCCTGTTCTCAACAGGACGGCATTTTTCCAGCTTCATGTTCTGTCCGTTCCGGCATAAAGACACTGGTTTATGTCGATGATCTGTTGTGCGTGTGTGTATCTGTGGTCCTGGTTGTTCGATTTGGTTGAACCACTGAAGCCTTTGATCTGACGATCCTCCGACAGTCGTTATCTGGACGATATTTTTCGACACAGCACACACACACAAACGAAAGCACGCAGATTGGACTCAAAATTGATACCTTTGTCGGCACAACACTGTTAGTCTTGTTGTGTGCATGTGTGTGTGTAGCCGGCCGGGGTTGGAGGGGGGGGGGCGCGGCGAGATCTGCGCGTCACATTAGTGCTGCTTCCATCGGGTGAATCATTCACAGTCTGATTACCATGAGCAGTCAGTATCCGCTAGTATTTTGGTACATTTGTAATGCGCAATGAGCTTTTTGCCTCAGTATGGAATTAGTATTCGCTGGAAAATGCATTCCTATCATGCTGATGCTGGTTGAAAAGTTAAGCTATTTCGATGCAGTTGGTAGTCCCCATTTCGATGAGCAACAGATTTGACCATCATGAATTTTGGATTGACCAGTTGATGGCCTGTTTCTGCGGCTATTCACAGACCGAACAATCCCCGTCACTCAGTGTGTAGGATTTTATTGTATAAGGTGTGGTGATGAACCGCCTAAACAGCAAGGGGGAGTTTGGGATGTCAGTCTGTATGCTGATGGCCTTTGATTAGCATAAGTGTGGATTTGGATTGTATTGCGTTAAAAACCCTCCACTATTTCAGGCTGGAATGAGAACTTTCCATACCTTGAAATGTTTAACTCTAAAGTAAAGAGATACATCTTAGCCATTCCATGTGTTTTGCTTATCGATGTGTTTATCGTTCAAGCTATTGATTGTTAGTTAATCATATACTGACTGGCGGTAGCTAGTCATCTCTTACTATGTAAACCATATAGCTCTGTCGAATTTTGACCCTAGGCTTCAGTAATCCCTGTACGACAAATTGAACTGAATTGCCTCAATTTACTCCCTTTTAAAACCTGTCATACACATACACATGTACATTGAAGAAGATTCGTATAGAACTGCATTATAGTGAAAAGGAGATACTGGGCCTTATTTATAACTGAACCATATACCGTGAGAAACATATCATACTATCTCAAACGTAATCAATGCCTTGTCTGTTCTATCAAAACTACTATAGTCACAGGCTATCTTCAGTAAAATTGGATACAAAAATCACATTTGTGGTCTCACTGTCGAAATTTTGCTCACTTCAGGGAACGTTCCTTTAAAGGAAGGCATAATTCAAAGGATAAACAGTGCTGGAGAAGAACTCCTTGTTAGCTTGCCGCACCGACCACAAAAGTTGTGCAATAACCTACGTTAAAAACCAAAGAGCAGGGATGAATAGTTTACCCCCGGATTGGTCTCCGTAGAGTCCCCGTGCAAAGCGTTTGTTTTCAATTGCTTTACAACCGCAGATTTTAATACAGATAGAAACAAATATGCTATATAAGAACACTAAATAACTGTCACAAAATTGGTTGAGGGCATCAGATAACACGAGTTTAGTTCCCTTTATTTGTCACTAATAACATCACAAATTAGCATTATCAATCACTTGGAAAATGCCCGTATCCAGTGCCAGTTTGTCAATGTCACCTTGAAAAGGTTTACTTCTGTTGCCTACGTTCCGATACAATTCCCATTTTCTACCATCAGGAAAGGTTACTTTTCAGAAATCAGGGACGTGCTAACCCGTGCATGGTGCCACTGCCATGGCACCATGTCATCATGACAATTTGTCCATCGCGATAAACAAGCAGTTCAAAATGTTATGGTACATTGCATTCCAAACTTACTTGCATCTCTTTTCTCACATACAATGGTACACCACGTAACCACCGTTTGCTGGGTTTTTGGCGTGAACTCTTTTAATCAAAACGGAACAACACAGGGGCTTAACCCTAACAGAACCCGCAGAAATGAAACTAAGTTGAATAATTATTCAAAAATATTTCAACTAAGTTCATCAGTGATTGCTGCTTTTAGTGAAATCCGATTCGCAGAATCTTTGCTCAGGTTACAAAAACATAAAGAAACCTAGGCTAGTATTCGTAGCTTCATCAAACAAAACCCTGTAATCCATTCAATAGCACTGAGTACAAAACCAATTGATTGAAATATTATAGCTTAATCCGAGCAAGATAATATTGATAGGTTTCTTTTGTACCAAAGTTTCTAAGTTTGACCATTACCACAATAAAAACAAGACAAGAAGACAAGTTGCGCAAATAACTAATTCATGGTACTAGAACGGTAGAAAAGAGGGGCGGGAGAGAAAGGTCATGTACAGCAAATTTACAGCTGTTGACAAACCTCGTGCAACATAACTCTCAATTCAGAAAAAACATTACAGTTTCCGATGTCATAATTGTATTTTGATGGTTAGGAATGAAGAGTATTTATTCCGAACTCCATCTCCCACTTCTCTGTTCATAGTTTTCTTCTATCACTGTTTGAATTTGCACGACCTTGAGTGTCGCAATGAAATGTGCAGTAGTTCAAAAGTTACAGCTCACATTGGGAGACCATTTGGTGCCAAAAAGCATAGAAATTCATTCTTTCTAATAAAGGATTCCCGCTTCATGAGCCATATTTTAGGAATTGTGCCGGGTAAGTTGAGGTATTTATAACTAAATCAAACGAAAGACGTTTACTCATATAAACATAAACACGAAGGTTTGGATCTTTCCGTTGTTTTTCAGATAACTTATTGAGTGTTTCTGCCAACAAGTTACATCATTCATGATACTTTAATATCAGTATGTTTAATACCTAGCAAAAGCCAAATATACTTCCGGAGTTTTGAGGTATGATTATCATTTCTGTTTAACAATTTTTTTCATCGGAATTCGTGCACTAGTTATTTAGAGTTAGTCAAATGGTAGCACACGGAGAGTGTCATTGAACTAGTTCCAAACATGATGTTCACAGAAAGTGTAAAACTGGACTCATTCGCGATTGAACTGAAAACCACCAACACAACATCTGATCTGAAATCATTTGGGGGAAACTGCTACCTTATATCTGGGAGAATCTGATAAGCTACTGGTAACTGCTTGCATCCATTACCAACAGTACTTTGGATAGATAAACATAGAACCATGAGATCGTGCACGCATACAGGGGGAGTTGCACGTGTGATAAACCCCTGTGAATAATGAAGTGAAGGATATCATGTGCGTATAGAAATTTCCAGACAGTACTCAACTATTGCGTTCGCCTACTATTGAAAATATAAAGTAAGAGGAGATCACTCACTATAATCACTGTTATTTGTGAACAACAAAATTATCCGCTTGGCTTAAGTGATGTCTGCATTGCCGCATGAAAGTGAGCGGTATAGCTCATTACCACGACGTACACGATAGACAGCTAAATTACGGACTCCCTAACACTTCTAAGTTATCTGGATTTCATTCACACAGATAGGCAGTTAAAATTGAACGACTCATTTGATGGATTTTAACCAATAAGTTATACGATCCTCCCAGAACGACACTGTTATCCTCCTTCACCCGGGACATGTGACTGTAAAACTAGTCAACAGTTAAAATTTCTACTTCACTGTACTATCAAAAAACTATCCGTTAAGGCTTAAGGCACTTGGGAGAAAGTGATTTATTACAAATTTAACTGGGACTGTCTATGCAGTTTCAACTTGGCACCAGGTGAGTTCTGACTTTCACAAAAATAAAAAATGGAATAGTTTTCACAAATCGGTGATTTCCCCTATTTGTTTGTAAGCGATGTGTTACAAGAACAGTCTCTGTCCCACGCACAACGAATTCAATGGAAACTAAATTTTCACAGACAACTCCTGGAAACTGCATGACCCATACCGTTTGGAAGAGATATTTTCGTAATGCGTATTATACCTAACCTTTTTCACACTCCAGATATCAGCCTAGCATTATTCCCCAACCGTACCCATTAAAAGCGTTTGCACGCAACGAGTACTTGACTGGTCATTTGCCTCGCCCCTAGCCGCTTCCAAATCATGCGTGAGTTTAATTATTTATCTCCCATCTCTGGTTCACTCATCCCGAATGAGATCTTGACATTGAACCATCAGATCGATTCTCGTTTGGGGTTTCTATTGCCAAAGGTTTCTCCCTCTCTCTCGCTGTGTGTGTTTGACTGTTTGCCGCTTGTTCCGCTGGACGGAAATATTTATAATAAATCATCCCGGATGTTTCTCAATAAACATCCAGAGAGGTTCTTGTTCCCGGGCGTATACTGTTTCAAGTTAACATGTTCCAAACCTTATTATATTCGTGGTAATCAGAATGCGCCTATGACAGGGTTTAGTATCTAATCGGGATTGTTGTCTTTATTTCTCGTTCAATGAAAACATATCCCTCTCGGAACAGATTATGCCGCAATTTTTCCGGCATTTTTATGGATGAGATAATAATTTGCAAGCAAGGAAACAGATTAAAACCAGCTTTCAGAAAAGTGTGTTTATGTTAGTCACGGAGACGTTACGTGAGTGAACATATCATTATTGAGATCAATATTTGAGCAAATCAGAGGAAATTGGAGAAGCTTGAAAATTTGGTGGTCAAAGTGTTGCATAATTTAGGAGGTGATAATGCCGGCACTGCAAGAGTTCGATCAATGAATGCATCAAAAATCGGCTCAGAGGCTACTAGTTTGTTTATTTTTCAATTCAGAGCTGCTGCGGCGAAAATCAAGGAATTTTTTTCCATGTTTACTTTATGTGAAACAAAATGTTGCATAAATAAGAGTTTGTTTTGCCATCTGTGACGTACAAGTGACCATGGCTAAGGTAAGGAAAAGTAAGCCGATGAGATTTGGGAACGTTCACTCCAAACACAACTTGTTGATTCTGCACTTATATTTGAAAAGATCATAAGAAGCGGCAAATCAGAGTAAAATTCCGCTGTTGTTTGGATAAAGAAAACATGAAAGCCATTGTTCAATATTCTTAACGTCGCCTGATTAGGGAGATTGAAAGCTTTTGACCGGATCTCGTGAGTAATTAAATGACGCAAGTTGCAAAATCCGCAGAGCAAAATATTTGGTAATCATGCAAGAAAGGAGTCAAGAAGGCAATCGTATGGTGACGAGGAAACAGGAAAAGAATGGATTGCTGACAAGACGAATGATTCTACCCTGAAACTGTTGGAAAGTGCCAAAGACAAATAGGAGTATCAAGACGAAACAGCTGCAACATTCCATATTTGGACGATTTGGGGACTGGAAAAGTTTTGAAATTTGAGCAAGGGGTAACAATCCATTTATCACGGTCAAGATGAAAACTCTCCTAGACTCACTTGATGCAAGTTCAACAATATGATGAGATCAAGATGCGAGACGAAGTCAATATGAGTCAAAGTGCGGATTGGTGGCATATTAGTTACATTTACAAGGTATAGACACTGAAGAGTCTTTTGTGGAGCATTGAGAAGAACTTAAATTCGATTTTTCCCAGCAGCATTGACAGCTCTGCATGATTAAAGAGAAGCGCAAATAGAAAATGGAATTTGAGTAATGTAGACAGCGGAAGCACGTGAAGTAATGTAAGAAAGGTAAAGACAATAGATGACATCACTGGCAGAACATGAAAAGGAGTGAGAGTTTGATTTACAAAGTTGTCCATAAAGATAGGACAGTTCTAGATAGCACAGAATCTTGCAGCACATCGGTGTTTCCCTGATGGCTCTCAACACTACCCTATCTACAGGAACCGAGATCATAACCGAGACATGATATCAAAGTAGTGAAAACGGGGAGAGTGCAAATTTGGGGAGTTTTACAAATAGCCGGGAATAACAAACTAAATTAAACAGATTTAGGAAGAGGAGGGGGATAGATACGGTTCATTGTAGTGGTCAATGATGGAAGACCAAATGTTTTTCTTGTATGTTCTACAGGTCACCGGTGGGCTAGTGGTTGTAGTTGTGGTGGTGGTGATGGTGGTAGAAGCAGTTTCGAAAACCATTGAGTTTTTTACAATATTTCATTGGCTAGTTCCATAAGCCTACAGAGAGACAAGTAAGTGAGATCGGGCGGTTATTAGTGATATCACACGAAGCGTCTCGCTTTGAAACGGTAAAATCTGAACAGCTTTCCACCAGGTGAAAACACACCATGTCAGGAAAATGGATAAAAAGAAAACGCAGGATCAGGATAAGCTCTGAAACAGAAATCTAAAACACCGTTAGCGGGATGCCACCAGGGACAAGTCGGTCAAGTATACTGACGAACACAGTAATAGATAGATATTTCTGGTTGTGAGCTTGAGAGAAAATGTGAGAGTGCAGTGGGTAATGGATGACGGGGGCGGGGGGAATGACAACCGGAGTTAAGAAATAATTGGGAGAAAACATGCAGATAAATAATTCAGCCCTATTTGGGCAGGAGGGATTAGTGGCCACATTTCAGGAAGTGGCCCTCATTGTTGAAAAAGAGGAATAAGCAAAATTACTCGATAAACAGCCAGAACTAACAATTAACTGACGGACCATGGGCGAGTTTGTTAGCCTCAAAACAAATAAATTTGTGTTTTATTTTCTGGATGATGGCTCAGTGTTTATTTTGTTCTTGTAAAGAGCAAAATCGAGAGGCAGAATGTGGGTTTAAATGCCATTGTTTCCAAAGCCTGCAATATTTTCGATAGCGTTAGATGTTTTGCTGAAATATGATACGCAGTGATACAGAATCTTGGGGACATACTAGTGATGAAGCTTTCTATGAGGTCCAGAATGTATTCCACTGTGAGTCGCAATGCTGGGCGCTTTTGAGGGAGATATTGTGTGACACAAAGTATATACTCCTGAAGATAGACAGTTTGTCAACAGCTTCATGAATCTTGACGAAAACAATCTTTGTATACCTCACGTTAGCCCTAATTTGCATTAATCATGTGCCTGTACACAACCAAGAAAGTTACATAAGCGATTAGTTTATACAGATTAACAGTCAGAATACCCTTTGTTCGGGGAATGCACGTGTCAAAAGTGTCGTCTTTTGGAGTGAATTCGTGTGCACCAAATCGGAAACATTTTTATTATACGAGTGACGCCATAACAACTAGAGTCATTTCCCAACAATGCTGTTTCACTGATGGTCACACGTAGCATAATCCTGAGGAGTGACAGAAATTAGCAATCAATGTTTGGACAGAGGGGGCTGGGAAATCTTGGTGACCACAAGAAACAATTGAGGGGTGTATTCACTGAGTTATATTCGTGGTTGTCTATCGGGACCATGACTGCATGCGTCATCGCATACAATCAATGGGCTTAGTACCAATACCAATACTGTGATAATATGACAATCAGTCAACTGGTTTGAAGGAGTAAAATATCATTCACTAGTAGTCTGGTGACAAGTGGTTTCTGAATCCGTTATAAAAAGGTGAAAAATATCAGCGAATTCGTGGTAAAACTTCGGATTGAATTATTGTTGGACTCGAGGAAGAGTAAATCTAAAATGAAAGTTAGGAAGCACTGTACAGTTATTTCTATCGTGTGTGATTCCATTAATAAAACTGGAGATTAAACTCTGGACCTTATTGTAGTGTATTGAAAGTTTTGCGAGTTTTACAAAGCTTCCAGCCAAAGCAGAGCACCAGGTAGCACGGAAGGATAAGTCACGCCTAACTACATGGCGGCAGATCAGACCAGTTTCTATCAACGCTGCACACACTATTGCAAATTTCATCTTTGGAAACTTCTTGTGGACATATTACTCAATTTGAAACTAACGCCGGATATTTCGACTTTTCTGTTTCAATGTTTCAATACTGTATGGTATAGAATTTTGTGGGTTCATGTCTCTTACCATCATCGCCTAAGTGGTTTTCAGGAAAATTACACTATGAAACCCACATGAGTAACCAACGAAACGAAAGATATGTAAAATGGGTAAATAGAACAATAACACAGATTAAGCGGTTGTGCGATTTCTTAGAGAAAGGACAGATTTAAATAAATCCATTGAAAAATCTATTTCGATTGTTATCAACACGATTCAGTAGTATTTTGGAGGTACTAGATGTGGTTCACTATGATAGAAAAACTTGTTTTGAGTGCAGTTCCGTATTCCGTACTACTGTAATTAAGAAATACCAATTGAATGCATAAACTTTTTTTTACTACATTGCCTTATATTATAAGGAAAACACCTTCTGGATAAGAATAAACGACAATGGCTAAGCTGTAACATAGAAATTTGGTTGTAATTCTTTTAACATACAAGTTATTTATTAGAAAACTATATCTTCTCTGAATAATTCGTCTACACTGTGTTGTATATCATCAAACATTTAACTGGAAACTCTCGTAGAGTGCACAAGTTAGTATTTGTGAATTATTCAGAGAGACGGAGTGCTGATGGGTATGCAAACTTTTCACTGAGATCAATCAATATTACAGAGGAATTATGTTCGATTAGTTCCTGTTCCATTTATGGACAACTTAGGTTGGAGACAGTAAACATTGATAACAGCCACTCAGTGATCAAGACCAACACCCTCATTGACATTAAACCCAGAATAACTGGAAAAATATGCTCAATACTATTCAAAAAGCACATTTATCATTTGATATATAAGGTCGAAAATTGCAGTGCAATATTTTGGAATAGCACGAGTCAGGTTTGGTGAATGGTTCTTTTTAAATGGGTTCCCGGAAACTGATAAAAGCTTTTGCATGTTCACTTCTTTTTCAGGGTGGTTGAATCATTTTGACAAAGGTTATTGCGTTATATTTTGTTGCTTTCATATGCCTTTTAATAAAAACTAATCCTTTTACATTAACATTATTCATTCTATAGTATTGTTAAATTTTTTTAATTAAAAAGTACTTAGTTCGATGTTCAAACACTCTTTTGTTTCTTCCTTTGTGTATTACGGTTTCCTTCTCCAGTATTTTTTTATTTGCTTTAAAAGTGTCATCGATGGCTAAGTCATCTTTATATACGTCGCTCTCTTTCCGGTGAACTTTCTTAATATCAGGTTCTGCGATTTTGAATTGATTAGTGTATTAGTTAAAACGCAGAGACCTCTTCGACCAGACCCAATTTTTTATTCTGATTTAGCTTTCAATAGTTACAAGACCGTATTCGAGGCCCCTACAGCGCAACAACGTCCGCTTGATTCCTCATCAGGATGTCCGCGGCTCATAGTCTTGGCAAGTTGAGACGATAACGCGCAGAAATGCACTTATGAAGGATGATGGGGAAGCGGAATTTGGAAGATCCAATTGTGGACAAGTTCTCCGTAAATGGGATTTCAGAGCAGATCTATAAGGTAAAAGAGGCACAAAGCCACGAACCCAAAGGGTTCACTGAGCTGCATGCAGCCACCCTTAAATACTATGTACAGTTGCAGACTGGCAAGCATTACATCCTCATTCTCATCTTCCAAGTAGTTCCTACTTTCCGCCCATTTATTTAAAGGTCGAGGTATATGGAATTTTTCCTGTTTTGTATACGGCCTATGTCCACATTGAAATGTACAAAGTGGCTCCTCACCTAAGGACCAAACTTTTATGAATATTTTGCTTTTCTTTCTTCGCTGGCTACCGGAAAATGCACTTAAATTTTACTTAAATGTGAACAAAACCGCTTTGAAAAGTCTCAGTAACACAACACGCTTAAATTTTTCACAGTAGGAACATATGGAATGCAATCCGGAAAATTAACATTCTACAAGTATATTGTGTTGGTGGTGGTGTGTTCTCCCAGCTGGAAGTGTTGTTCGCAGACGCTCCACACACTTCTAGCTCGAAGAACACACCACACACAACAACATCCACATCCGGAGCTAAAATCGTTCCACATTAGTCGCAACTAAACTTTGTTGTCCCGTATTGTGATTGGAGCTCAGTATTCAGAATAGGTAATATAAAAGTTCCCATCCAATACCACATACTTGAAAAACTTTGTTTCTAGCAATTCGAATTGCGCTTTTAAGAAGAAATCGCGAAGGCACAAAAGAAGAATAGCAAACGGCATATTTAAAAATTATGTAGTCCGAAATTCCCTCGGGCATATTCCCATGTTTAAGTAAATCAACAATTCTCCGAAAATAATTATTAGTTATGAAATTTTAAACATACTGTTTTCTGGTCTTTCTGGTGATATTTCATGGTTAGTTGGGAAACCCTTTGGCTCATACGCCGACTATTTGCCCTCATCCTCGTTTCGCTTTCATGCGTCTGTTTTACTCTTCGAGCATATTTCAGTGACAAAATGGAGGAGCAACGTCACTAGATAATTGGAATTTGCACGTTTAGTTCTACCTCTTTTATGCGAAATTGGGTTTGTGACAATAATTTGTAATCAGTCATGAGTCAACACTCGAACAGGAAAAAAATGTGTGGGGCGAATATTAGTAAATTTGCAATCGGATTACACATATCTGGAATGTCAACGCGATAAAGTTGAACCCAAATTGATCCGTGGTGAAGCCTATTCTCTATCACATGAAATCTAGTTTTGAGCAGGGTTTGCATAAATTTTCTATTATTTTAAAATCTGGGCCAAAATGAAGGATCGCTCGGCAATCTGGACCATAATATTCTTGGTCGCAAATAACCCTAAGTGTAAGTATCGCATGTTCTTTAATGCAAAAGAAACAAAAGTACTTCCTTGGATAGAGTTTACTGTTGTCATTTCAAAACACCATGGATTTGTTGGAACTGTACTGTTGGTTGCCCCGACCATTTTCTGATAAAATTAGTACAAAACGATTTAATATTATAAGAAACTTGTAACCCAGACAGAGTCATCATCGGGCTGTACTTCAAGTTTTGGTATCTTTCAATATTGGTATGCACCAATCCAAAACCTGCATAGTGTACTCCTTGATACCGAATAAAATGAGAGTACCCGAGGCTGCTTTCCATTTTTCCAATTTTTTCAGAAAAATAAATAAATCCAGTATTGTGACCTACCTTTCAAGAAGTCTCATATTTATCACTCTTATTATCCCCATTTAACGTCACAAAATAAAGTGACTGGTGCCACCGGAAGGCAGCAGTATTTATTGGAATCATGTATGGCTGATGTAGGTAAAGAAGGTTGAGCCGTGTGCTCTGAATGAGTTCTTGAAGGGAACATTGTGTTGGATTTTACGGTTGAATATGTCTTCATTTGGCCGGACGAATGAGTGGATGAATTCCCATATGGTCAATGAGAACAATAACCATACGTCATCAGTACGTCCACATGTGATATGCTCATATTTCGGCCAAGAATGTATGGTCGCCGAATGAGTTGAACGATGGTCTTTTATATCAGCACCTCTTCACATGCTTATTTGAGAATAACAAAATATCCTTCACTTTGTTTCCTAATCTTTAGGTTGATTTGGTCTCTTGTTGCTTAAATACAACTCACTAATGCATCCTTTCATTACTAAACACTTTAGATATTAGTATCATGTGAGATCCTACCTTAAGAATCTAAGTTACCATAAATACAACTAAATCACATTTGGGTTCTTTTCAATACTCACTGGATTAATGTTTATTCAAACGTTTTGCACACAATCACAAGACCTGGTAATAATGGTGCGATGATGTTGTTTGGTATCATTATTTAATAACACTTGGAGACTAACTTAATAGTTGTTCAAGCATAATAAATGGTACAAACTTCATTAACACACCGTTGAAATAAATTCCGAGTAACCCCCATCAGTGCAATGAGGTTCAAAAGTTACACAGCATTTCGCTTAAGCAACTCTCATGCTTGACGGATTTCTTAGCCAGATTACTTTCCAATGCTTCTAGGAAAATCTGTTATTTATTTTTGCATCTCCACNCCCCCTCCCCCGCCCCCTCCTTCAGCCAACCCCAAACCAACCCAATCCAGACTAATCTTTTTAAGGGGATCCTTTCTATCAAGATGTGTGTTGTGTGATAAATTATTCGTTCTTTATTCGGTGGCAGGTCAACGGAATATAATTTGATTTGCTTCCACCGAATCCTCCTGTGCTCGATATCATTGAATTAGGAAATGTACGTCACTTGTGCGGAAATTTCGCGTGAGTGCACACGAACTAATTTGGAGTAATCAATACNCGAAATCCCTTGAAACACCTACAGCTTGTAGAATTACAATAAACCGGAGAGTGAGGGGGGTCAATGCGATTGAAAGTAATGCAAAGCGACAACACCAATATGAAACCATACTTGTTTCTTTTGAGTTTCTCCCATCTGTTAACACGCGATTACGATGTGCATAGCGAAGGATGGACTTTCATCGAGTACAGAGATGCAAATATCCGGAACTCCCATCTTCCTAGAAAACCAACTGAGGATTAAGTTAGTTTTAATTCTATAATCCTGAGCAGTATACACAATGTATACTTTATATTTATTAAACAATGGTCGGATAATAATTAGAGAGATATTTATCATCAGAAACAGAAGGAAATGGTTGATATATTCATACTTCACTAGATCTGTGGATAAGAATATTATATAACGAAAACGCATCTATGGTTGGCGGTGCTTGTGTTGTTTAGCTTGCATGGGAACTTGAAACGAGACAGGATCAATATTCCCGAGATTCATTACCTTAGAAATATTTCACCATTTTGGTGTTTTCGAGTAACTAAAAAATGTGATGTGATCACCTTTGTCACGTTCATTTAATGTCATACGATTTATCACGCAACAGAAGACGAAGTTCCATTGCCAATGTGTGGAGTTTACTCATTCGCATTCCAATTTACCCCGCCGAAAGGGCATCATTTTCAGATACAATGTTACACCAGGATTTGATTTGCGTTGGTCAGTCACAACAGAAATGTCGTAAGGTTTAGACCGTGAATCTCGGATCCCAATTTGTCAATTTCTGTGCCGTAAACCCGTTAGTCTCATGATGAATGAGTGTCGGTAGTGCAACTCCAGGGAAAATCATTCCGCCTGTCTGGAGTTTATGTTCACATTTGGCGGCTTCTTCCGCCGCAAAATGTCGTTGCTCTTTCTTTATCCAGACAGTGGTTGCTTGCTCACAACTGTTTATTTAGTAAATGGAATAAAGGAGATGAGAACACGAAAAATCTTACTTTCGTTGTAGTAGTGGTCGAGACTATTCTATGAATTAACCACAGGTATCTCACAAACATTTTATTTAAATGTCCTTGTTTGTAGAAGAAGTGTGACCAAATAAATGGAATCGCTTGAAAACAAATGATTAAGTCATATCAGTTTCTGTTATTTTCAACAATATACCATGGGATCGTATATACAAGGTTTATTCAGTATTGATTGTGACAATACAACGATTTTTTCACATGTATAGAAGGTGCAGTTTTCACCTCAATCCAGATGTTGATCCAAAGAAAACATCAGATTTCGTGCGCATACGTGCAAATATCGATCGAGAGAAAATCGATATTAAACTTCACTCATATCCCATTCGTAGACCCATCCAAATGAGTAAACCACATCACTCTAACTGTCGTAATGCAATCTAAACAGAACAGAATGTCTACCCTAGTCTACCCTAAAAACGCTTAGTCGACAAACCGGCTGTGTTTTCAGTTAAAATTTCGAACATCAGCACCTCTCTACCTCCTCACCCATCCATGATCCCCTCACTCTTCTATCTCTTCTCTGTTTTTAATTTAACCTGTCAACTGAACGGTCTGAGAGAATATAAGAAAGGATCGAAAACAGGTGGCTCATTTCCACCACCTTTGCGGGCTGTGAGAATAGGTTCAATTCAGCGCCTACATGGTGGTCTTTTATGCTCTGAGTGGACAAAGAACACTTTGAGGTGAGAATAATGCCTGGAGAACATAATCGCCTCAAATACGCGTGGGGACGGCAAACGGAGGTTTAATCTAAGGTTCCATAGGTCGCCGAAATTAAACACTATATATTCCCNTTCCCTGAATGAGTGAATCAAAAGCCGAAAGAAAAAGAGCTTGATTGACAACTGCAGGAACAAAAATGTTTGCTCATCCAAAAAAACCGCAATCGTTGAATTTTTAGGTTTTTATTATTTCATGCTGTCTGTCGCTTGTATTAACGGGGAACGTGTGCATCATCTCAGTTGGATTGCAAAATCGGAATGTCCAAGCCGCACAGTGATCGATACGAGAACCAAGATAATCAGAATCAAAGATGTGAACAAATACGAGTTACATGGGTTATTGAACATCAAAACAATACTCAATCCTGTTAAGAAGTTGTTATTGACTTTTCAACCGATCAGTTTTTGCTGTTTGGTTGGGGAAAAAATACATTCAATCGTATGCTGTGTTGCACCCCTGAGAAGTCACATTTTCCGATGTCTTCCAACTTTTTCGAAAGCCCAAACCAACCGAATGTGTAATAACGCAGTTTCTAACTATCCACTGTCGCTCCCTCAGTATGCCACAGTTCGTGATACCTACTCACTTGATCTTTGACCGTTGTTCGGGACGGCTATTGATCAACCAGTGGGGCACTTTGATTTCCTTCGAATGCGAGTTCCTGTCCAGTATTCTCACTGTGTTAGACCTAATTTATCCTTGTTTTTATCGAATGCTTTGATGATGATGTTGGGATTCTTACAGCTATAACATTTATTTATGATGGTAAACGCCACATACTCAATTATGTGGTTAGCCTGACACTGCAAAGAAATAGAGAAATATCTGGAATTAATATGAGATAATTATGTCAGAAAACATTCCCTGAAGACAGGTGGCTAGCTTCGAAATAACTAGGCACTTGAAACTGAAAAAGGACTGAATACCGGATGCAGCGTACTAATATTTAGCTGAGGGTATCGTAAAAGATTTCAATTTCTTGAATAGATGAAGAATACACAGGATAGTAGATTAAAATTTTGTTACATATAGACGCTACATAATTATAAACATTGGGAAAAGTTCAGACTTATCGTACTTATCATCGACTGGGTTTATTCTATCAGAAAACTCCCAACCGATTTTTATACTATTTAATAGCATTTACCACTGACTAACATGCTATGTAGCAGTTCCTGGAATTTACCCACTTTTTGAATTCTTGATATAGCACGAGATTGACTGTACCTTGAATAGCTAGAGAGATAAAATTTACTGATAATGGATTTACAGAACTCTGTGATGAGTTGGATAGGTTATCTCAAGTCATGATATATTTATATCTTTACTGACTGTATTGAGATTTCTATCAGCATTTTAGCAAACATGACCGCGTGCCTCAACCTGTTATTCGTCGTTTGAACGGTGAGCCTAACCAACAGGAGTTCCTATTTAGTGCCTGAGTGTATGGCCAATCAAAGGTGTACTTTGTAACTTAAGACAGTCATAAGACGAGTGTTTTGGAATTTGTTGCATATTCAGAGAATAAAATCAGTGGTTGAAAAAATAATTGGAATAAAGCAATCCAAAGAGGCAAACGATAGCACAATTGCTGATTGATTGTTATAGTTGTTAGTGAATATCTTTCATAATGCGTCACCAATCAGCTGTTTAACCCAGTATTCAAAGTGAATTAATTATAATGTCAAATTAATCACTCCCCATTCCTCGTGGATACTGCAAATAGTTAACTAGTGATCCTCTTTCTACATGTCGTAGCTAATACGGACAAAATAAAAATAAATTAATCGAACTAAATCCAAACGCGCTCCGTTTATTATTGTTTATTTTTCATCTTTTTATCCAAAGATTTTCCAGCTTGCTGATCAGTTTGAGTAAACACCCAAGTACCCTCTGGGTGTGTTTCGTCCGCAGTTGGCAAAAATATTCAAAAATGCAGCCGAGATGTCATGCAAGCGTTTCGCGGAAATCTACGCTTAAAATATTTCCGAATCCGTTGTGGAAAATATGCGCTTATTTGTTTCATTTCAAAACAAACAACGCACGAATAAGCCACATTGAGATTATTGTTTGCTCTCGGTTGTTATTTCGTCTGTTTTTGCCGTCTGCTGGTGGCCATCAAGTGATTACGAATGAGGAACCAATTGCAAACACCATCCGGAAAGACTCCTTCATCTTCTTCAGTGCACTGTCCCTGTCAGTTCTGCTCTGTGAGCAGGCGAAATGCATTTTTTCATATTCAGACAGACAGTTGATTTGGAACAATGTGAATTAGACATCCAAGAAAACAGAGTTTGGGCAAGACAGTTGCCAACATATTCACATTTATCAAAATATGCTTCCATCAGATAAATAAATTTAATTTTGATCAGCATGAAAAATGAAATTTTTTGAGCACTTTTTTCAAGGGTCAGTCTTTTAATTTCTCATGGGTATTTAAAGAGTCATGCTGTGCGATTTGGCTATCCTCGAGTAGTGCTCGGAGTGCTCTTTGATAACGAGTGTGTTTGTGTGCGTGCGAGTGTGTGCGTGTGTGTACAAGAGAGGATGAGGAACTGCATGGACACTTACTTGATGGTGTTTTGTTGTTTATGTTGTTGATGCTGCAGTTGTCGTGGTTTGTTTATGACACTTTGGGTGGAAGAGATTGAATTAGATCGGATTTCTCTCCTAGTTCGTTTCGTGTGGTTTTGCCAGTAGAAATCATGCCGTCGTGGGTAAATTAAAGTTGATCGTTCTGTCTGAAATTCGACCGTATGTCATGAGCAATTCACATGGACGTGGAACTTATTGACGGACAGTTTATGGTGGTTTCGAAGCTTTGGAATTCATCTACCATCACAAAGCTTAGTCCATCAAATATTATCGGAAACCGTGGACTGCTCTGCCCGAGTTACCAATAAAAGCAGGATTCATTGAACTAAAATGAAGCACAGAATAAAGAGGAATTTTTACATTTGAAGTTTTCAGATCACAAATGAATCCCATAAATTGACAAAGAAAAGCAACAGTGACGTAGAATCAGCTTGCTCAAGTTCATTCACTTCTACCGTAGTAAACGATGGAAGATTCTGAGAGGCCGAATCCGCCAATCACACGATTTTGATATACTATTAGCGAAACATCAGTTTTCAAAACAATTTGCGTTGTTCAGTCGCGGCCCGGCAATCGATTCAAGCTTCTAGTCAGATGTGAGAAAGCACTTGACCTGATCTATCATTCATTCATTTGGTGGAGGAACTCAGCCTGGGGTCGATCTGCATACACCATCTGTCGTGAATTATGCATGCCCGGTCAGCGAGATGATGGTTTCACTTCTGAATGCCACACGGAACTTATTCAGCTGATTAGAGCTTTGCACGCGATGAAATAAAACATTCCACATACAGTTCTGTGGTTATATCATCCAAAGAATTGAATAAAATCTTAGTTTTATGGGTGCATACCTTGACGTTTTATTGGAATATTGTTGAGACAACACACTTAAGCATCTTTTCAGGACAAGTTTATGGATATTCAAGAAAATATTATCGTTAATTGTTATACAAAACTCGAGTAGAGACAGATTTTCGGGAGTACCCTGTCATAGGAAATGTTCAGAGCTTTTAGTTGAATACCTTAGACTTCTCGGTGCAAAATTAATTTCATTGGGCTGTATGATTTGCCACATTTTGCGAGTCGAGCATAAAAAGGATGGAAACTGAAAACTTAAGTATTGATTCAAATCTCCTTGTAGAACTATACGCACATATGTGTGAATGCATTACTTTTGGTTCCTTTGAGCCTTTCCCAGATTATCATGGAACCATATTGCAGTATTCAGGAACTGAATCGCAAACGGAATTGCCGTGATTATGGTTAACAAATACAGAATAATCTATTTGTTTCCACCCTTCAAAAGTGAATTTAATCCAGTAAATGCCATACACCCCACAGTAAACATTACTTTGTGTGCTATGTGTTCATATGCACTGATGTTAATAATACTGTTAATACTGTTAATAAATAGAACCTACTGTTTGCTTCAGTTTCTGTACTAGGCTACGATTTTGTCGATTGTTTCACGCTGAATGGACGTCAATAGTGTTACAATCAGATTTAGTGCAAAACATTGCATTTCCGATTCAAACGTTTATTAGCCCTAGTTCCACCAACTACCAGTTGGAAAAAACAATGTCAAAAAGACAGAAAGGCAGATATGCACAAGCTCAATGGTTGTTTTTGTCCTCGTGTTACCAGAACCAATAGCATTGAACCATATTGATTCATTAGTCTTTTTGTTCTCTGAGTTTAAGATAACTTAAAAAAAGATTGCGTTTGCACGATCAATCAGGCGGAATAAAAACATTTCGACAGATCTGTAGTGTCGCAAAAATTTGATCAAGGTCTTCGATATGCAGGGAACACGGAAAACCGGGAGCTGTCACCAAATCAATGTTGGCAGGAAAAAAGGATGATATGGATTGCTCTGCTTTTTAGTTCAACACTGTCGCTCATGTTCTCCATTTTATCGGTCGCGTTCGTCAATTGTCAAAGAAATCCGAATAAAAAGACTTTTTTCAAACGTGAATTTGTTTCGGTCCCTTGCTTTTGACAGGCAATCCGTGCTGTCGATAGATGATCAGTCTTCCTATCTAACTGACTCCATGATGTGAGGTCATGACAAAAACGTGCTGTCGCTGGGTACGTCACCCAAATTTTTGGTTCAAAAATATACAAATGAAAGTGAATAGTCTGAAAAAGACATTAGAAATACACGCAAGCCAGTGAAATGTGTATGCACAATGAAAGCTAGAACGTTACCCTTGAAAGTTACCTTCTTCAAAATATGGTATCTCTTTTCAATGGGGATGCATAGGTGGAATTACGGGAAAAGACGAAACAAGAAAGTATTGGTTACTACTAAGTTGTTATAAGTGGACAGAGATCATTTGTACTTTTTATGCAGACAAATTATAAACATTTTGTCCTCATTAAAGATTCTTTCTATATTTCGGATATAACAGTATGAATACCGCAGGATCTCGGTTCCGACTAATGCAGTTGTACATTTAAATGTATCTTTCTACACATATATGTAGGGTGAACATGTTTCTTCTTCCATTTGATATCTTTAGAAGATAGTATGGTAAATACGCTCAACCAGCCTCCCCCCTCTGCCTCATCCCACATTTGCCATATACTAATCAAAATAAGGGATTGAATGAACGAACAAATAATTGCACGATCACCTCGATCCGTTCTTAAATTATTTTCCATCAATTTTTGTTTCGCTAGTGCATCTTATTCACAATAGGATTTGTGGAACCTATCAGATAACCACAGCATTTTGGTTCAAGCAACTAACAGTCAGTCAAAAGGTTCGTCGTGATAAAAAAACAATGATTCGCCTTATAGGTAACTGAAATCGCTTTTTCTGTCATATTACATGGATGAGTTGCATTTTGAGCTAATTTCGCTAGAAAGAAGATGCGAGGAACTACCACGAAAGATGAAAATCCATATTTCTTTGATTATTGAAGCCACCAGTGGAGCGCATTTTAAAACTTCAACAGAGGTTTTAAGAGTACGTCATGCCAGTTATATTGTTGTCCAAAATTTTAAGCGAATAGTATAAAGTAACCAGACAACAGAATAACCCAGTCAGTTGGGTTATCGCCCTTGATTTTGGAAAAATTGGTATATCTCTTTTTTTCCGTCAACATTTTCGATTTTCTTGATTCGAGCTCAAAACAAGATTGACAGGATTGCTACTGCAAAGTCACGTCAGCACTTTGTGTCCACTCACATAGGACTGATATAAATGCATTTGATTTTACACAACTAGCACAACTCATTGTAACATACTATTCTCGTATATTGTGAATTTCCATCTTAAATTCGATCAAATACTAGTCACGAATGGGCCCGATGAAACAACTTGGGAAAGTTTTCATTTTGCCCGAGGGCATTTATTTGGTTAATGAAAGGAGTAAACAGGAAGTAGCTTGTCTTTGGATAAACGTATATATCTTGTTCATTCCTTCGCTCACTCGATCGGTCGGTCGGTCCGTCGGTCGTTCACAGCCCGCATGCCATCGGATGTGCGAGCATCTCCTCCTCCTCCTCCACCACCACCAAGTCCTCCTTCTCCTCAATAAAAACGTCGCCAGTGCCCATCAAACTGACACGCGAAATAAACACGCGATAGCGCTATTGATCAGAACTGAATTCCCCGTTTCGAAGTGAACTACCGAACGAGTGGGATGATTAAGAATGATTTCACTCATCTAGAAGTTTTCAATACCAGAACGGTATCAACAATCTTCTTTTTCCCTCTCTTCATCTTTCATCCTCGAGCGCGCTGTTTCGAGTGACCCCATTTTCAATTTGTTTGAGTAACAGCAACGTGTTTTTTGTGGCGAAAGATTAAATTTGTACTGTCATTTTTAATTTGTGTTTTTTCGGATCAGGTGCAATGTTCCCGTGCCGCAGGTTCACAGCGGGACAACAAACAGTGCATTACGGGATTCAGTGTTTCTTTCTTCCTTAACTCCGACTGAATTCATCACAAACAGATACCGCTCGAACTTAGATTGATGTATCCATCGGAAAATGGGAATGTCGAATGGAATATGGAACAAAATTTGTGATCGACTTCGCGACTAAGATCACTTGGAACTTTTATTAGTCCAGTTGGGACTCTTCAGCATCACCTAATTCTGGGACTAAGATAGCGGACACTCAAGAAAAAGCTTAACTTTACAGATTCACTTAGCAAGTCCCGAGCAACTACAATTTGCCAATGGTTGCTATTGATCAACCGTTATCAATTCACGTCCATCGCCATAGTGGACTTTAATCCCACAGAAGAAAACATACTCATTAAGCATGAGACCATATATATATATATATATATATATATATATATATATATAT
>UZAN01039569.1:20284-33225 GCA_900618425.1 Echinostoma caproni
AGACAGACAATCCGCAGCTAACGGGAAAGATACCCACCGAATGCCGCAACGTCGGAGCTGTCGATCAACGCATCTCGCGCCGCGATCGGATCAAACCAGTCGGAATGGCACGCGGAAGAAGAGGCAACGTACGTGCCAAGTTCGGACCAAAACCAACAAGGAATTACCCACAGAAAGAGGCCTGAATCATCCCGCCGCGCGAGTGAGAATTGATTGTATATAATCAAACGTATACACCGTTTGCTTTTGAATTGGATCAATAGACGTTTTTTCCAGCCAGCTCACCTTGCTACAATAAGTTTGTCCGGTCTCTACTTTGGCCTGGACAACCTAACAGTATCATGCCCTCGAGCAGACCATGGACCCTTTTCTTTTCATGAAGATTATTGTACCGTGATTTGTTTGGCACAGTCTAAACCCTAGACGTGTGAAAATACAATATAAGTATATTCTAATCCTTTGGTCCGATATGGTAATTCTTGCAGTCTTCTTACTATCACATTTGCAGAATTTTTTGGCAGTTGGCGTTTTGGACTTGATAGGATTATTTTACTGTCGCCGTTTTCCTGTGAGGAGGTAAAGTTCGTGATAGACCTAATAACGTAACTACATCGCCTGGGACTCCGTGAATATGCGACAATATTCCTTTTTGCATTTAATTCACAGGCACTCGTGAGTAGTGGTGTGAAATACTTGATATTGATTGATTGGAACTGACTATCCTTCAGAATTCACCTTCACGCACATTCCTCAGTTCTTCCAGTCAACCATACACTCTCAACCGCTAGACTTGACTTTCGCTATTATTAGAGCTCATCAGTCCCGTCCTGGATTTGAACTCTACCAAGCTCCAATAAGAACAAAACTCGAGTCTAGTGCTTCTGAGTGTACGGTTGACTGAGGAATGTGCGTGAAGGTGAAGTCTGAAGGATATTCAGTTCAAATCAATCAACATTCTTTTCATCGTTCTTTCTTTCGGTCTCCCATCAGAGTCCTCTTTCATGAATCCGATTTATATTCTTTCCTTGCGCTTCAATGGATAAACATCATGAAAGGAACTTCTGTGATTATCCATTATACCGAAGCACTTCAGATATTTTGACCTCGGCTTTTCGTCAGAAGAGAACGGATAGAATCGAATGTTGTCATCACCGGTAAGATCGGGCTTGCGCAGTAATTGCACCAACCACAGCGATCTAAGTCTAATCGTAGTAGCATCAAAACCGTTTTCGTCCGTCACTCTTGACAGGCTCTGCAATATGTGAACAGGATAGGCTGGGATTTACTCCTGTCTCGGGTAAATCGAGAAAACCTTGTACCTCCGAAATTTGATAAAGTACCGTTGTACCTTCCAAAAATCAATTAGACATCCATGTAGCTCTCGATTTCATCGAAAGGAATGTGCTGTGAAACTGTTTATTGATGAACAGAATACTTGGGAGGTATATGTCTATCCCCAATCTATCGTCGTAATTGATGCCGTGTTCGGATCAAAAACCAGTTTCCAATTGCTTTTGTAGTGTTTAATGGAGTTTATTGGCACCGTGCTTCTTTGAACACGGTGTAAAAATGCGCTTATGGTTCTGGGTCTGATATATATATATATATATATAAACTGAGCATTATTTACTCCGCTTAATCCGAACCACAGTCAGATGGGAATTATGGCCTAGGTATGACCGAAAACGGAGCTTATGTTCTGTCCCCCACAAACCAGAGAACACTTCATCTTTTTTATTCGATTTTACCCGGGATGTTTGTACAATAAATAGCCCGATATTTACCAAATGACCATGTTTTGTTTGGGTTTTACCTTTGCTCGTTTCATAAGCGTGATATCGAACCCGACCAACTGGCAATCGATTAAACACAAATTGCTTTCTTTACCAGTTAGGTATGTTCTTACTGTCAATTTATAAGTAGTAAGAATATGCCATCGAAAAAATCTTATCATAGTTACCGGAATGTTTCATTCGGTATCAGCGGAGTCCCACATACCCTGTTTTTCCGCTGACAGTTGTATTCCTGATGCGCATAGATTCCTGTAGGCCAGTTACATCTATAACTAGGCATCATATAATGATTCGTCATAAGTTTGATATCTCATCTGCCATTGAAGTAATTTGACTTGTCATCGTTTGTACCCTATTCTCGTCCTAAAAAGGCTTTTGGAGCGTTTAGTTGTCTTCGAAGTGATAGTTAATAATAATTTTATCACAGAATTTAAATGAAAATGCGTTATGGAACAGAAATAAATTTTACCAAATCTGAGGAAACAATGAATGAGACTCAACGAAGTCCTTCCAGTTAGAGGTGTTATGATCTTGAATTCCCTATTGCTATGTACGTATTCATCTATTGGTTCCCGTTGCTAGTCCAATCACGTGTCAAAGCTGTTCATGACAGACACTGACTAATACCCTTCTAATCCGTTTTTTCCGTCAATCAGCTTGAAGTAGTTTTAGATCATCGTTCAATCGATCGATGTACTCTCACAATCATTCATTCAATCGTTAACCCGATTCCGATCAGCACGCCCTCTTGTGTTTTCTGATTTCCTGTGTTGGGTTACGGCCCTAAAAATGCTATGCATACCGTAGCGGTTGGAATTCGATCCTAACGTGTATAAAGAGAGGCATGGATGCAAATGTAACTATTGTAGCATGTCAACTATTTGCTGCCTCGGTGAGCAAAAGTATTGGGGTTAGATAGTAATTAAATGTTTGGAAAATCTGCCAAAATTGCAGTTACCCTACCAGCGATAACGTGATTCATAGTTTATGGGTAATACCAATATCAGGGAAAGAATTCATTGTTCACATTTGTTTCCACAGGTTTGGGTTCTTAACTGTTGGCTTTAATGCGATGAATGGATCTCAACTATACTAAAATAGTTGAGGAAATTCCAAGATTTTAGGAAATGTGACAGTAAAATTTCATTCCCAGTGCCAGACCCGAAACGAAAACGGAATTCACATTATCTAAAGACTCGAAGCGCGTTTATATTGATTCTTCTAGTTTTCCTGCCGTATGAAGTGTAATCCTGTTTTATCCCATCAATCCCCGTTGGTGATTCAAATATGACAATGAACTGATCTGAGCTTTGAGAAAATCAGGCATTTCCGTTTCACCAATCCGTACCTCAGGGAGTATAAAGTTTGTCCGATTTCCTTCAAGAGTAACATGTGGTCGCACAGTCATCCTATTGTCACCGATGATGTTTGGTGCTTCGTACCACATAATGCTATGTTATGATGTCTGAAATGGTTGATATTTAGTTAATTAAAATATAACTCAAAAATACTCAAGGGACGAGAGCCACCTGAATATTTATCCACAGAATCCTGTGTTCAGTGTGTCTCCGCAAGGACAAGATCTCTGTGTAATACTCTCTTCTCCCTCTCACAAACTGGTCAACAGATAATAGTTCTCTCTTTATAGTGATATTTCATGCACGTGGCTTTTCATCAAACTATATAGCATGTTAGCGTGATAGCTTGAATTTCACCCAATTTAGACTGTCTGCTGCGTACATCAAATTTTGCTGTTATCTGTGTACTCCTAGAGTGTACCAACGAGCTGAGTTTCACCAAAATTTAGTTTCTCGTGGTGAAATCGTTTTACCCTCTGGTCTAATTGCCAAGGGGATTTGCTACAGTTGTTTTAGCTATCTACGCGTGATGAATTCTGCTAAAAGGTGATGGTAATCAAAATATAATCTTCGGAAAAGCATTACCTAATAATCATACCGTGTATTCTTTACTCATATTGTTAGCGTATCTTGCGTTCCCTCATGCGAATTACATACATTTGCAAATTTATTCTTAGTCATCGTACAGGTCAGGAAACGAGAATGGTGTGTGTGTGTGGGGGGGGAGGGGTTTGAAGCGGTTGGAGCGAGCCGCAAGAGAACATTGAAGTCCAAGTGGCGAAAATTATGTGTTTTGTTGTTTTATTCGGAAAATACTGACTTGCAATACGCAACAGTACGGAATCTCTTCTTGCTGATAATGGGCGGTGCCAAGGTCGTTGCTAGGAAACGCCAAAGCTTCAGGACTTTTGTGCAAAATCGAAGTGCATCAACCGTACAAATAAGAAAAATCTTCACTGAAAAATTGTGTACGTGTATGTAATCGGAAAGGGGTGTCCGGAATGGGAACGGCAGGGGAGATTCTACGGGAATATTTTCAATGCCTGTTTCTGATTCAAGTGATCATTCAATGTCAAGTTGCATTTGAGGGGACAGAAGAACATGGTGAGTCCAGTGATGAGTGCCAAAATATATTTTGTCTGTGCGCTTAAGAACTGGATAAACTACCCGTGAATGGTCTGTGTGTGTAGACGCTCCAGCGTGTATGCGGCAGAACAGAATAATAAATCGGCATGCACACAGGTCATGATGGACTCAGGTAGAAAAAATAGTTTTATCGAATACTGTCTGTAAGTTGGGTTCAAGCGGGAACACGGAGCACGATTGCATTTCACATGCTGTTTAATTTTTAGTCATCCTTCTGTATTTCCTTGAATATGTTTTTCCCAATGATTTTTCAGCTTCCTATCAGCAGAGAAGAAAAAATAATATAAATTAAATTGTCTCATTATGCATTAGGAATTAGATTTTTAGTATATCAACAGGTGCTCATTCACTCACTCCATTGCTCGAAGGTCATCAAATTGGTCTGAGCTTTCTCAATGATTGCCGCAACGAGGGCGTGAGCTAGACGAGAGCAAGGAAGTGGAAGGATAGAGGTTAGAAAAAAACTTTTAAATTCGAGACGGACCAATAATGATGGGAGCTCTCTGTACCGACCAAATCGGTTAAGACTCAAAAGTGGTATATATGAGACGACTGAAATATATGGGAAAAATCTATTTGGGACGAGTTGGTAATCTTTACGGGATGCTTATTTTGTCATTCGCAAGCGAAAGGTTCCGAAGATAAAGTTTAGAAAATTCATTCGTCTTAGGAATACCTTGTAGATTTTAAACGTCAAGGGAGCTGCAATTCAGACCTAGAAATGATCGTTCGTAACCTCACCATTATATATATATATGTATATATATATATATATGTATATAGATATATATATATATAGCGCAGGCATGTCTGACTTGAATGATTGAGTTTGTGAGCGAGATGAATAGTTCTGCACATTCTTGTGTTTTCCTTATATCCGTTTCTCGATCGTTTGACAGCGGTCTTGCCAAGGCGATACGGTGCCCGTCGATTTTTACTTGTCGGTTGGTCAAATGGAAGCTTTGGACGCTCGAGCGCTTCATCCCTTTTTCTTAATTTGGGTAACCACTGTTATCCATCTTGACCTCGTGACCCACTTTTGCGCAGTGATTATGGATCTGTGCGTCCTGATGTTAGGTCAGCTCTGTTTAAGTGAGCGCTTGTTCTACCTGTTAGTTGCACATTAAATCCCAGATGTGCAATAGCGTAACCGATCACCTAAATGGTTATATAGGTTCGCAATATCTTCCCCAGCAAGGTACCAATGAGTATATGTATTCCCAAAACAGCACAAAGTATGCTGAAGTCAAAGAGGGGCCCACAATCGACCTTCGAGGTACTACCATTGGAACCGAGTTTGGAAGGAAAAACATTCGCGCTAACCTTGCCAACAATCTCCGCACCCGAAAAGCCATCTGAGATGACTAAGGGGCCTGCTCGTCCTCTGGTAAGAGGTTGTCGTGAAAAGGTAAGAAGAAACCATAGGTATCGGTTATTAGTCCACTTCTAGTTCCTCTCGACACCTCTTTAAGTTATTTTAGGATTGTTTGTTCATTGCAGTCACTCAACCTCTGCGATCAGCGTAAGTGTTCTCTAGGTGTAGATGAATACTGCCACAATTGTACAGTTGTACAAGTCTGTAGTTGCACACTTCAACAATATTATATAATGAAGTGTGCTATATTATTTGTCAAAATCGGTTTCTTCACATAAATTTTATGGGTTTCCAAGATCGGGGTGCATGCTGTACTTAATTTTAATCAGATACCTAGGATAACGGTCAGACTTATGGTGGAGTCAAGCTGTGAGTCAATCCTTGACAGTCTGGTCCTTGTAAACAGATCAAAACTTTTTGGTTTTGTGTTTCAGAGGATCCACTTGAATACAGAATAAAAAGACTATAGCCTGAATTCCAAGGTTGCCTTGAACAATTACAAAATTAAATCCACTTGAATTAATTTAGCCATTTTTCTTTTATGATTTTGAAAAATGATTTGGGAGGTCAGTATTGTTTAAGTAACCTCATTCAGCACCTAGAATTAGCATCGCTAACCACTGCCAGGCTTCGGAGGCACTGTACGGTGAGTGACGTAAGAGATAGATTAAATTTCTGATCACCTCATGTGACAACTGAATACTTCGATGCTTGTCTGTGGTCAGTTCAGATAAAGTTCACTGAGTAAATGCGATAGAAATGTTTGTGATAAATAACAAAGAGCACTGGACAGCTGTTTCGTCCTGTTTGGGACTCGTCAGCAGTGCGTACTTTCTGTGTCCCTGTCAGGACTTGAATCGCGGTTATTCGGGTTGGGACTTCAAACCCTTACCCTTGAGCTACACGGTTGACGGTTACCAACTTGTGCGAATGGCTCAATCAATTTAGATGGTGAATGTTTGGATTAGCCCATTCGGTTTTTCACAAGCACCAAGCACTGTTGATGATGTTGATTGTGGGTTTCAATCCATCACATCATCAACAGTGCCTGGTGCCTGAGAAAAACCGAATGGGCTAATCCAAACATTCACTAAAGTTCACTGTTGTAAAATACATGTCGGGTGGTTTCGCGTTTATCTTATTTATCACCCATTTTGACACTTAAATCTTGTAAATTTTACCGTGAGTAAACTAAGATAATGTTATTCAAGCAAGGTCATTGAAGGATACACCTAAAGCTTACTCCTTCCCTATGTCTACAACGGGTTCATCTAAACTGTAACTAGAACAACTGTAATATCCAAATCCCCTGGAACAACCAAGTAGTAACTTGAACCAATTTTCGGATTAACAGGTTGTATTCCCCGACAACAGTATTTCAAACTACCCTATGTTTGGAATATTTTTTTCAACTTGTTCCTCTGCAATCGTTTCACTTGACTCGGTAGGAATCATCAAAGGTTCTTAGCTAGTTGAATTCACTGGGTTTTAAACCCGATCACGATGGACTATTAATCAAACGCTCTAACTACGTAGTTCATCCTCTGCAGCTGGCAAAAAGTCAACACTGAATGACATGAAGCTCAAACGTCACTGTTATTAGGAGTAGTAGACACTATCAAGCAGGGATAGACTCTGTGACAACTCATAAGGAAATTTACATCTGGCTGCGGTGAATATGCACTGTTGTGAACTCCTCATGAGGAGCGTTGCAGTACAGTGCGACACAATTTTGAGTAAGGTATGTATTTACGTATTTATGTTTGTATATATTTTCATAAAGCTCGAGTTTCCTGCATCGCCAAAATTATCACCCCAACCTTTTTCCAATCTGAATTTTATCCCTCAATCGAATACGATGTCAAAATACAGCAGTCAGAAATCACTGTCGGTGCAAGGCCAAATACTGTTGATCGGGTTAGATTAGGCTTATTAACCAAACACAGAGTTGGCTTGGTGGCTTGGTGGACTACATTTAATACTTATCTTGGCACAGCCCTGGCCGGGGTTTTGATCAAATATTAATGTGCACCCGCATGACTAAGGAGCCATCACATTATTCCCCGCTGAGATGCACAATGTCATACGGAAAGGGAATAGTAGGGAAATTTTCAGATTGACTGAATGTCGGATTGTATGACCTATCTGTTGACCGGTTGATACATTGAGTCTAAACAGATACGTCTGTGGGTCTCATTGTCGGTCAGAGTGAAAGTACTATGATAGTTGAGAGAGAGGGAGAGATTAACGCCCTTCATCTTCGGAATGGCATTTGTTGAGCAACAGTAGAGACAATGACAATGATCCTTTTTAAGCGGATGAAGACCATCACTTGATGTGAACCGTTACTCTCATTTGAATCTATTGCTAAGATGGTAACGAAATAATGAAATGGGTTACGCCCTTAATAGTGTTCTGGTGAACCTTAATGAATGATATTCTATGAAGGGTAAAAATATGTATTAGCTATAATTATTTTTCAGCTAGCTCTGACTGAATTGTATAAACGAAAGAACGAAGCAACCTTGACACAAAGCAAAATGCTTTGGAACTCCCTTCCAGCTAACGTGGTGGAAGAGGTGAATGATAAGATGTTCAAGAGGAAGCTCGACAGCGTCCTGCGAACAATGTGGTATGCAGATCTATCATGAATGAGATCTTCGAGTCTGTGGTGATGAGGCTCATATGGGAAATTACCCTCTGCCTCTAATTGAAGAACATTGAACATTGAACATTGAAATCGAAATTTGTTACTTTGCGTCGTGAATCCTAAGGGGAGGGGGGTGAGGTGTTTGATTGAGCGTCATTCGCATGGATAATGTGAAATTCTGGAGACGTAAATCTCATTTTCAGCTCGCGGAGTGGATTGGAGATAAAAAACTAAAAAACAGCCATGATACTGTATTATGTGTTGTAAGTTAGATGTGTCTATCCTCAACCAAATTTACGCCAGGGAAGACTCTCAGTGTTTTATACTAAGTAGCCAATGAACGACTGGACAAAATTTGTCAAAAGCACACTACCAGTTTCGCTGTCTTCACCACCCGTCAGGTATTAGTACCCAAAAAGCCTTTGTCAGGCCATTCCTATACAGGTCTAATCGAAACTGAAGCAACAGGTCCCTTTGAAACACTTGTCGGTTCGTATGGGCAACAGCATTTATACTGAAGAAAATGTTTTTCAAAACTAATAATAAACAAGTCTTGGGGAGTCTTTTTATCCGTGATTTTCCTGAATCGTTTATACTCATCAGATGGAATGGTTCAAAATGTGGCGGATACTCCCATTTCGTCAGTAGTGGTTGACCTAGACCATGATGAGTTAAGAGCTAACTAAAGAGAATGGAACAGTTTTTATTAACAACAAATTAACATTGATAATAAGCGAGATGTAAAGTTTGTGTACACTAGTGGTTGATTAGTCTGTTTTTGTTCTTCAAAACTTTTCTGAGTCTCTTCGGTGTCACAATCGGCCAGTACTGTACTTGAACTCCCGTTGATAAGATTACAGGATAAACATACATGACGAGGCACAAAGACCACAAAACCGATTGAGTGCTTCTGGGTAACTTTGTCCAGTCATTCATATGCTACTCATTATATTCTGGAAATTATTGCAACAAACCGATAAGCAGCGACAAAAGGTAAATGACTTACAAACAGCGCCCAATGACACAAGTAAATGTACATTAAAATCATTCATTTTCCAGAGAAAAGCATTTGAAAGCTCATCTAAATGTACGTTGTGGTTGTACTAATGTAAATCTATAATATGATGCCAGAGCTGTGAAAGTTGACCAAGGAACAACAGGCACAAGGTGGGAGTGGCTCTTCAGCACTCGACCATAGAAATAACTTTATCGTCGCGCATATACAATAAAGGTGAGGACGCAGCACAAGCATGCATCAGAAGTGAAAGATTTGCACACAACTTTATTAGAAAGGATGTGAATAAAGTAAATAGGAAATACCATACTATGTCACTTCAGTGAATACAAGCCAACAAGCATATAACTCACCGTCCTCATACAGAGCATGGAGCGCCTCATTCTTTTCCGTTTCTTCAGAGATGGTGTTACATGTTCTGGTAGGACGGATTTCTGTTAGGGAAGAGTGAAGATGGAAAAATCAGTCCCTGAATTTCAACCATTAATGGCAATTGCGGGAAGGGGACTCACGAATGATTGAGAGAATAGAATTCACTTAGGGTCTGAATTTGTTGTGATACACTTGAGTAATTTTTTATTGGCAGATACGTGGGTGAAATCGATCTAGCACATTATTCTGCACTATATAGGTGATTTTATCTAGGTCGAGCTTAGTTTGAATTGACATTCGGGAAACTCCATAAGATCAAACCTTAATGTACATCGCAGATTACAGATTCCCTTATCCCGCCGTATCTTACATGTGAATTGTAAGTAACAAAACAGGAACCGTCCTCTGACGGTTCTGAAAAACATGGAGCAAAAGAAGCTTCAGGGCGATTTGGACGGCAGTGGGCAGTTTCGCATTCACCAATATCAACGCCAAGCATATCTCACACAATGATGAGATTCTCTAACTGTGCATTGGATAGAATCTCGGTTACGGTTATAGTAACGCATCGCTGGAGTCCTTTATTGGTGGTTCAGCTGGGTTCCCCCTGGCCCTTTGCAATCACAATACACAAAGTTTTGATCGGATAAAAAGTCTCCGATTTCAGGGGCGCGTCTAAATGCTACGCGAAAAAAATAATAACAAGTCTAGCAAGCCACGGTAAGCACTATATTTGTGCAAGGGAAGTGAGTAAATCTATGGGGAGTTACCATTGAGAGGGATAATGATGGCTGAGTGCTGTAACCCATCTGTCCGTAGCTCGTCTATTTTAATCCTGACCTCACCAGCTTAATTTACTACCTATCGTCCAGCAGACTTAAGGTGACCTTGGCCCCTTATTTTATACGGCTGTGTAATCACGACAATGCCAGGTTGTATTCTTAACATTTTCGGTCGTTTTCCACCTCCCACTCGCGTCGGTAAAAATCGCTCGCCTAAGAAGCCTATCAGATAATATGCATTCATTACACACGCCCCAACCACTACAATCTACGGAGCGCAAGAATTGGAAAGTTGTGCCATCGCGACCACCATTCACTTTAAGTCTAACTTCAGCCGTTTTATATCCAATTTATCGACCAAACTCGTGCAGTATAACGTATACCGCATTGTTCGAACACCTTATCTTTACCAAGTAGGGATTGCATCGGTCGAACAAAAACAGTATACATTCGATCCTTCGGGATCAGCCGGATGTTGCGGTGGTCATATAGTACGACCTCCACTGGAGGAAATTTCCGTAGCTCATCACTTAAAAGTACAATCAGCCATGGATTCAGGTTCAACAATCGTTCAATCCGATTTTATTCAGATTCTCGTAAATTGAATGACGGATAACGAAAAAGTCAAACCTCGATGCAATTTGGATAAGTACTCAAGGAAGAAAATCCCCCATCTGGGAGTATAAACACAGTTGTAGTACACTTCCTGATACCGAAAATCTATGGAATTTGGGTTGAAAGTGGACCAACTTTATTTTGTCTGTATGCATGCACATTCAACTGGACGTAATACTTGAACAATAATTGTCATTAAATTAATTCATGCGCCTTTAGGTCAAGTTAAACTGAACTATTAGCAAATAAAATATGACAGTTTTGTACCTTGCTAGTGTTATCAGAAGCTGAGGGGTGGAAGAATGATTGAGAACCCACACGTGTTTGAAAAGACTCACCTGCCACGTTCAGATGAACCTCGTGAATTTGTCCACTCCGAGATCCCAAAAGCCATCTGGTTAAAAATATAGGAGGACTTTAACCAAATATTTTAAATACAATTTCCATCAATATTTGTATTGAGCAAAATGTCAAGAGGTTATTTTGCGGTTGCTTGGGGACGATAGAAAAAATATTGGAACCATGTATTCAGTCAAGCTGAGTGACTGTTTTTTTTCTTGAGATCAGTTCGCTGACAGGTACGGGAAACTAAAATATTCAATGTATCTAATTAGAGGATTACTAATAGAAACCGGGAACTGGGCATCCTTGATCTGAGGGTTAAAATCATAATCCTCAATGCCATACGGTCGGTATGATACTGTACCCGAGCCCAATTACTACCAGTCAAGCAGCTTCTTTAGCGCCTGACAAACCGGTTCGAGTTTCAATAACTCTCTTGGTCATAGAACTTGTGACCCGGAGAATTATTTCGTCCGCTTTTCAAAATACTATGTATGCAAAATAGGAGAATTTGCTGAGCGTAGAGCCTGCGTAGACTGCACTCCAGGACCGAAAGTCTCAGAATCCGATGGAAATGCGACAAAAATGAAGTATTTGTGGCAAACTTGTTTACGTTTGATAACAATTTCACCGGATAAAGCTACAAATAATTATAGATCCAGGTGATCCGGGACGACTCAATTTGATACGTATCCACCAAAAGAATAGAATTTTAGCGTGTTACATTTTTTCTCTTCTCACGAGAATCGGAACTTGGACTTCGCTGATTTAAACACATCAACAATTATACACAGACCGGAATTTCACATATAGCACATAGCGGCTTATTTTTGTTGTGTTCTCCTTTTACCCAAATCGCTGAGTGAACCATACTCTATGGCTTGGTGTGATAGCGAAGCCAGACTCTCCGTCTCTCTGTACAAATGACGGCGATATTATTTGCTTTCAGTGTGCAACAGGTCGAAATACGGAATAGCTGATGAATTTGATTTTCTCAGGGGTGGGCGCGAAAATTGAATGGGTTGGTCAGTTATGTTAGATCGGGAAGTAACATGCGACAAACTTATTGTACCAATCAAGCAGAACTGTCGTGATCCACTGAGCAGGTATAGAACAAGTATTATATACGTCGGCGTAAATCAATGTCGAGGATCAATGGATTGTATCACGCAAAGATATATGAGCATTTAGTTTTAAAAGCGTGATTACGGTGTGGATACGAATACGTACTGTTTACCGTGAAACTACTGCACCAAGCTGGTGCGGGAAGACAAGTTGAAATGCGGATGAGCACGTTTATATTCAATCCAAGTAGCTGTACAAACAGATAACTGACTCCAGAAAAGCCGTCTGGCGTTACATTGCTAAGAGTAACCGGACCTGTGGCTGTTACAACAAAGAAGCCAGCTGAAATGTTGAAAAGTCAACACGTCTAAGTGTTCACAGAACCTGCAAACATCGGGCTACCACTGTATCTGTTACTTGAGGATATA
>UZAN01039569.1:33677-63459 GCA_900618425.1 Echinostoma caproni
CAACGCTAACCAAAACTGACCCCCCCCCAGAAATCATAACATTGAAAAGGAAAGGAAAGAAAAGGAATTCATTTTCAGGGGTATACAACATCCATGCATAGACCCTTATCAACCTGGAAAAATGTAGAAAGCAGTGACAAAACCAAAGGATTCGCTGCCACTTCAGAGAACACTTAATGCTGCTTATCATTGATTGATCGAGAACGACATGGAATTTAATGCATCAACATGCACGGCCGTATCCCTTCGCCACAAAACTCGGTTTCCGTACTCCCTGGGAAATCAACAAGTTCCGTATGCCTCGAATGAGAAGTATCTCGTGTCATTGTTCAGAACGACCTAATCTTTTCTTTAAACTGCTCCGGGGCGTCGTCCATCGCCGTAAGACAAGATGATTTGCTAAAACGAGTGTTTGGCAAAGTTGAAACAATGCAGTTCCCACAGTTGTTATCAGCCTAAATTCGCCCCCACATGTAGTATGCAATTCAAGCGTGGAAGCCATAGCCGCAACGCGATCGTAAGATTCTGGAATGTTCACAAAGGATGGCCACCAGAATGGTCAAGGGACTGTATTCCAAGACTTATGTGAAAAGACTGGAATAGCTGCAACTGTACTCCACACAGTATCGCCGAATTCGAAGGGAACTTGATAGTGGTATATGAAATAATGCAGAACCCTGATCACCCATGTCGTTAACTGTTCACCTTGTCGACCAAAACTCACCTCAGGGGGTACTCATTCAAATTATTGCTCCCACACTCTCAGCTAGAATGCCGACGTCATCAGTCTACTCTCGGAGTCAACAGTACTTGGAATTTCATATCACTTCACGTTGCTTCTGCGCCTACGATGGACTCTTGCAAGCCAAAAAATAAATGAAATTTTGTCGTGTTAAATTTCAACATCTGTACCAGTGAATGAAACTGTGAAAATTTGACATTTCTTAATTCCCTATGATTCCTAATTCGATCTAGTAGTGGGACAAGAAAAGCCACCGCTTTTAAGTATTTCCAGTAATAAAATATTCACTTTGACTTTGAAAACCAAAAGTATGTGGAAACGCGGATAACATTTTTCGTAACCTAATTAGTCAAGCTCTATTTTATGGCATACAGGCCTATTTCAATACATCATTTTCTCTCACCTTTAGTCACAGTTTGCACTTCTGTAACAGAAAAACGTCAGCAATGTTGTAAAACAGTGGTTTTTTCGAAACGAGTTCAATGGGATTTCTTTTGTTTGTAATTGCCCTGACATGGCGTGTAAAGTAAACTTGACAGTCAGCTGTTTCCTTTAGACTGCAAATTTCCCGCGAGGTTTTGATGCGTTCATCAATAATTTTATTGTCAGTAATGAATTTACTTACAATCACATTCATAAAAGATTAAAGATTAGGAAACTGTGGGTTTACTCAACAGTTTAAATTAATTTATCCTAGGAAGTTTCAGAAGCAGAATGATTGCTTATAATTGGGTTACCGATAGTAGTAGCATTAAGCGAACCATCTATTTTGATTGAAAGCACATAGAATGAATACGGTTGTGATAAACGGTGAAACTCACGTTCCAGCTTGAAAAAAATATAGAAACTGGTTGACAGGATCCCAAACTAAAACTCGTGTACACATTGGGCCACTACGTTCTTCATCCGTGTACACGGTGTTCACGTCGACCGGACCCAGCAGGCATCTGGACAGTTCACCCAGGTAGACTGCCTCGATTTCAGTTTCGAACAGCTGATGATCAAGAAAGCAAAACGACTCAGCAGAAGTAGAAAAAACAGGTTATGAACACCGAACGAAGTAAACGAGGAATGAACACTTTCACAATTTATACCAGAATACGATTCAGAATCGAACAAGGCGGGTTACATGAATAGTGGGTAAGATCAAACAAAACGGGAAATATCCTGTCGCGACTAAGGAAATCCTTTCGAATTTGTTACCTAAACCCAAGTCTTCGACATTCCTTCTGTACTTTCTTTTCTTATTCAACCAATGTCATTCATTAAGATAAAGGTCAAATGTGAAATTCTGCCTCGCAGGAAGGAAAAGGACTCTGACTTGAAAAACTCCGAAGCACTGTTTGGATCTTGTAAGGTGTGGGTCGCCAAGTTTCAAATCCGGGATCTCATAGATGGAACACAGTTGATTTATTCAATTGATCACCAGTTAACCGTGCAGGCTATTTTGCACTATCAGTATGCGATAAAGCACAGCCCATTGTTTCATGCTTCTTACGAGCACCTCGCCTCTTAATATCATTCTCCAGGGGCATGACGTATTTGCAAACATTCTGAAAATGACTACTTGCTACAGCGGATCACAGTACACCCGATCGCTTTAGTTCATCACTGCTCTGATCCGTATCTGGATAAATTTATTTCGTAATCGAATTAAATCATCCACTGCTTCATTTTGAGAAAATGGTGTGCTTAAAAGAAATGTTCTCAGCGGAGAAGTGCTGACAAGCGTATGAGCCGTGAAGGATCGCTTGCGAGAATCACGGTGATACGGAGTAGTGCAATATTCTATAGGTTACACGACCAAGCAGTTTCGTGCTCACTTAGTCTTTGACCAGATATCAGTGAAGTCAAAGACTGTAACCCGAAGGAAAAATTACTTGAATTCGTGCGCATCGAAGTGTTTATCTATACTGTCTAGCGTCGCCCTCGCCGATTCTTCGAGGTGTTCTAGATGCCCCGGAATGAACTTTTCAGATTGACTCGTATTCCTTGTTAATGTGACTTGTCGACGGAAAACGGTTTTCTTGGTGAATCTCAGGATCAGACAACAGAGATACTTGAACACTCAACTACTCTCATTTACATTTCTGTTAAGAAAATTTGATTAATAAAACCGGCAAACTCACGGTATACGAAGCTTATAGTGCACACAATCTAACTGATCAAAGCAAAGGCAGTTTACTTGAATTAAGTAAGAATCAAGAATTAAATAAGAATCAAAATCAAGGTTAAACAATTACTAAGGGAAAGAATGGAAAGTAGTTAAGCCACCTATTTTATTTCTGAAATTGCCCGCACCACACACACAGGAACGCAGTCTGTTTGGGTTCAAATTGGCAGCCTCAGTATGGTCGGGGGTGAGTGTCTAGGGTTTCGGCTGGTCACCCCTCCGTTGCACCTCGCGAAATGCTCCCATAAGACCAAGCGTCTCAAAAACCATCTGCTGAGGAAATCCTACTTACTGCCTTCGCGTGGCGGAGGTGTTTTCCCACCAAAGTGAGAGGAAGAATAGCTTACATCCGGGGCCATAACCGGGTAGGTGGACCACTGGTAGTTCACCTAGGGGAGTTGGCCAAAAACCCTGATTCCAAACCAACCATGAGGAGAAGCATGAACCACACCCACACCTTTTTGGTTGTGGCAATGGTTACCGGCTCATTTAGGCATCGTGGTGTATTGGGCACCTTGGACGTTTAACCCTGTCCGAAGGGCGTATGATCCAGTGAACCGGCCCCTAATGGACTGCGGTTTTCGATCACCGCCCCACTGCCTTGTGGGTCAGGATTTGGCTAACCGAAGGCTCCGGTTGTGGATTCTTCAAGAAAATTCACCTGCCTTGGCCTGGGCAACCTGGCAGTATTTAGCCCACGTGCAGATCATGGAACGTTTTACTTTTTCATAAAGATTATTGTACCATGATTTGCTTGGCACACACTCTGGCATCAGACAAGTGCGAAGTATAATATAATAATAATAAGATATGGAGAATGAAACGTCTCACCTGACTGATATATTCTAAATGAGCTCTACTGGTTTGTACTCGAAGGAGAGAATAATATTATGCAGGCTCCGTATGGTGTAGTTTGTAACAATGATTATAGACAACTAATGGCCAAATTTTAACACAATATATTTGTGTGGTAATTCGGTCTGAAAAAAAATTCAGTGGAAAAAGGAAAAATTATAACTCTAGTGGGATGGTAATGATCCACCTTTTTGTCATGTATTTGGCGCCCCTAGCAACCAGGTAAACAACCATCATATCCATGTTATATGGCGTCGAGAAATAGGATTCATTTTTGTAATACTAAACCTTTTATTCTGGTGAATAACATTATCAGTAAAAAGTTGCATTTTTTGAATTTAAAGAAAACTGTCCAGCCTAAGGCATCCGCTATCCACAGGATGTCAGACAGCACCAAACGACCGCATACGTGGCCTTGTCAGTCTTATTCATCTTATGGCATTTGTTGAATGTCAAGCATATATGTAATTACTTGGTAAGTGGAATAATAACAAATTTTAGTTCTTCAATTGATTGCTCCTTTCACACACACGACGAACGCAGGTGTGAATAGTTTCATGTGTGCGGTTTTTTGATGAATTGAAGATGATAAATCTAGTTAGCAGCAAATTAAAAGAACGACGCGTTAAACAACTCCGCTCACTAGATACCGAGGGATGATGTTAGGAAGAATTGTAAAGCACATCAGATTTAATGTGTATAACGAAATTGTTAAATTAGCACCAAACGTTTAGTTGAGATCGCTTGTAGAGTCATCCATTTGAGTGGCATGCTGAATAACAAAATTAGTATGCACATTTATATGGTGCAATTTCTACTAGATACTTTTTACAATGAAATGAAAAATAAGCTCTATCCTGAGCCTGATGCGTGAGTTACGAGTAAGACAATCCAAACAGCACTTGGGACTTAGAATTTATTTTTCGGGGTTGGTGAAGCATTAATGTCTCTTCACATCCAAGCAATGCAAATCGTAGGTCGATAAATAGAAACTGGACTGAGGAAACTTGAGAGTGAGAAGTATTTATTTTTAGTGAACAGGTTATTTCCGTGTATGTTGATTTCCATTCAAAAGATGGTACATATCCGTCTAACTTTGATTGGTTTCAAATCATTTTGTTGAGCCCTAACCTTGACACAAAGGTTGCCTGAATAATTTGCATCATATCAAGTCAAGTCACGTAAAGCCAATTTTGAAATTAAAAACATATTAGTTTAAACACATGCAGATGGAATATACCGTGGCGGAATGACCTGATGACCAACAAGGAGCATTGAACAGCTGTTTTTGCTGTTGAAGACTCAAGATGAGCATCAAGGATTTGAATCTACAAAACTTGAACCACTAGTTGTTTCAAATATCAGACGGGGGGGGGGGGGATTGAGTTGGTAAATCAAATGACTCATGTTTTACATTGTGTGAAATCATGAATACGCTGTTGTTTTAATGGATGCTTGAAGAGCACCTTTTAACTAAAGTAGAATGACAAACGAGGTAGTTTTAAGTGCGTAATAGTGATGCCATATATATATATATGCATATTTGTATAAATTCCGGCATTGATAATGTTTGAGGTACGAGACATAGTTAAGCACAGGTACCATCAAGTTATATACCGGTGAATTGGTCCCACGTAAGTGAAATAAATCACATTGTGGCAGTTTCAGAGGCATTCCAGCCCCTAAAGAGCTTTCGGTTGGATTATTAATCTGGTTTCTATCATGCATGCTAGTCACAGCTGGGGTGTTGGTTTTTCGTTTCCCCAGCTCCATCTCTAATCTCCAAAACCATTTATGTACACACTGGCCCGCTCCATACTTACCGAACACCCCTATGACTCAGGACAATTGGCAGAATAAACAACGTTTTGGTCATTATGAATTGTACATGTCGTCTTGAGACAGAAACTAACACCGACAATTAGTGATATATTCATCTCTCGCCACCCAAAATAAGTGGACTGTTTCACCAGTGATATCAATAGTGATGTGTTTGACATGATTATGTCTCATCGAATACGAGCTTGTTGACCACTCTAGGCAAATTTTTCTTCGCTGTAATTTCAGTAACCCAGACCTTATTAAACGCTATCCCGGAACTCTTATATTAAAGAACCATTAGGAATAAGATGGCCACAACCTCAAGCGAGGAAGATGATTTGTCCCGAAAAAATAATTTTTCTTGAAAACTTTTAAGATATTGTCTCCTCAGACAAAAAGATATCCCGACTGTTCGTGAAATTCAGCAACTGGAGCGAACTCTCAAGTATTCCCGTTACTGCACTTCCTGTTAATGGACATCAAAAACGTGTGACACAAATTTACCCCACCGAGAGAAGGGTGCAAACTCATTTGGTTTCGTTGTGTTAACCATGTGGATGATAGAATAGTTGGTATAAGAAAAGATGCTGATGTCTTGTTGATATGGTACTTTGTCCTTATACGTGCCTTCAAAAATGGTCTCGCTGAGGAGAAAAAAATAATTTCTAACCATAGACCGAGATTCTGATTCCCTGACCAGATTAGACTAAAGCCTAATTTATGTGATACTGCAGTTCGGGGAATAATTACCTCCAAACTGATAGATTATTTTGAAGACCAGCGTTCCTTTAATTAACACTTTTGTTCTGGCACGGAAAGTGAACTTCTCGGAGGCTTTCACCAATACAGACTGTTGGGAAGTATCACTGAGACGCGAACTCGGGCCTCGGGGTTTAAATTCAAACCGACTCTGCTGGTTATTCTGCAAGAGAGACAGACAGCTTAACCTTCGATGCCCAGGCACAACTTATCCGCTAATTCTTTCACTTGATAATTTCGGCCCCATTGGATATACCACGACTATCATGAAAAGCCAGAGAAGCTCACCGTTGATATGATATCCACACTGGTATGCATCTGTATCGTATATACAGTGGGTTTCTCCAGTTCGGATGTAGACGGGTCTGTGCACTTCATAACATCCAAAATCTTTATGATTTGAGTCTAAACAATCGCTGAATACTCATAGTTATTACTCCTTTGTTTATTAGTCTAGTTAGTTAAAACTGAAGTCGACTTCCAATGTGCTACATTCAAGCAATCATTCTTTAACAGCTGAAAGACCTTGNTTAGTTGATAAATATAAATGTTAAAATCAATGAACTTTAATCAAACAAACACCTTGGAATACAGTCCTTTTTTGGCTGGTGTGAGTCCAACTTATTGTTAGTTGTTCATTGTTTGTATTAGTAACGCGAGAGAATAACCACCTATTAAAAACATTTCCAAATCATTTCCTGAATCAGGGGTGGGGAATAGTTTATCTTTTTCGAGTATACAAGGTATGTAACAGCTATTTCGTTGAAAGTAACATCAGGTCAGCATTTCTCTCCTCACTTGAATAAGGAAAAAAAACCCAGTAACGTAGATGTGTTCGAGAAGCTTGTGAGATTGACAGGTTGGTATGCGCATTTGTGTGGTTTTTTTTTTACTGAAAACCGTTTCTAGGGCTGATTCCCCCCGGTTGAATATTAATATTTGACGCGTTCAAACGCTTGTCCTTGGGTTGTGAGTAGAAGAGTTACCGTAGAATGACTGACTACACTATTGTATAAACTAGCATTGGCTTAACTATAAACCGGTTCAATAATATGACAGGTAATTAGATTTCAAAGTACTGGTGGTCTTGTATGAGGCCTAAAAAATTGTTCCGGTTAGAGGAAACGAAATCCACGCCATACGTAGACCTATGCACGGAGAAAGATGGTTCAAAAACTTGTGTTTGACTATCTTGCTGTAATTATTGTTTTGCAGAAGCTAACGATCTTGGTTGGGTTTATTGGTGGATGGTACATGTAAACTCTGTCTGTCTGTCTGTCTGTCTATTTATATTTTTTTTCACTTTCGTTCATTTTAAACAACCGTTTTCTATGCTTTTTGTGTGGCAGTTTTGTTTACTGCCTTTTGGCTGCTGATTTGGACAAGGCGATAGAAGGATTTGCAATTATCAGTCAGTTTGTATTCGGATTAGAGGTGCCAGAGGAAGCGAATATAGAAAGATTCTCCGGAACGGTTTGATCGGGTTGAAATTCAGATGTTCATACATTCTGATGATCTACAACAAAACAAGCCTTATACAAACTGTGGGTTTCTGTCTACGTAGTCCTAACAAGCATCAACAGATTATGGAGGTTGATCAGATGAACACACACTGGGACATCTTGACGGAAGAATCAATTACTGATGGTCATGTCTTTGATTAGTGCTTTACTCCACCAGTTTGTTCAAAACGATTATGCTTAGGTAAACAATTGTGTTTGTGTTAGAGAGAAAGACAGTTTCATTCTCTGTTTAACACAAATCGGTAAGTGTGCACGGTTGGATTTTTATCGGATCGCACGGAATACGAGAGTCTACAATGTTTAAACAATTTAAGCTCATGAAAAAGCATATCGTGATGTGGTTACATTTTGCTTTGTACGATGCTTCTCCACGTTTACGGATAAAATTTCGTGATTACTGCATCATTGGTGCAAAACTCGGCCAGACAACCCCTAGGAAATCGACTGGAGTAATGCAAAAAAGAGTAGCACAGATAAAAGGTGATCGAGCGGGAGAAAACAAATCGGGTAAACGGAGATGGTTTTGTCAATGAACATGGTTATAAAATTAAATAAGCACGTACATTATCACCACTAGCTCGTAAACCAGAACTGGAAGCAGGTTGATTGTTTGGAATAGCAAACTCTTTTGTGGTTCAAAAACGCTCATTCATTTTCCGATTTCCACAACGAAATGTTTAACGTCGATTAGAGAAAGTCATTGTTCTGTTGGTAAGTGAATTGCAATTCATTCAGGCCAAAGAAATTCAACAAAGTGCCCTTCGTTGACCACACAAGTTTAATTTCACATGACAAAGCCAATTGATGTCTCTTTTTTGAGTCATTTTTTCCCATACCGCTTTGAAAACAAATCACGGCAAATATTACTTTTAGTCAAAGGAGACTAGCTCGAATGAATCGCGTTTTTTGACTGCATGGAAAACTTCATTTCTTTTTGAATTTCCTTCCTTTTATTGAATTGGTAATGATACAATTTTCAGGAAATGTGGGAACCGGTTAATCAAAGGTCTGCCGTATAACAGAGAATGGAGACGGCGGCCAAATTGTGGTACCCAGCCAGGTTTATTGAAATTCTTTTGAAGAGTAAATGTGTGACGATGCTAACTCAAACACCATTGAACCCACAACTAATTAGATTTCAAAACTGTTTTGATACATGGCTTAAGTTTGCTCCATACATTTGCCCGAGGCTTCTTCTTAGGGAAAAGTGAATTGCTTGTCTTGTGACTATGATGTTCTTTTGTTCGTTTTACAGCCCTTCCTAAGGAGCAAAAGGCTACCGACACTTTGTGACTTATGTGACATGCTAGTTAAACTCATCACTCAATCAAAAGAATAGGAAATGGCTTGATCACAGGCGCAAGCTGACGCTCTCTCACTCACACACTAAAACACAACCTGGAAAAAGGCAATAAGAGCAGCTTTTATTGAGAATGTTGTTGATGCACACACACCAGAGCAAACAGCTTGCGTAGCAATTGGTGAATTTTATTTGTCTCTGTAAACTGAGTTGGCATGGAATCTGTACAGATTAGAACTGTCGGCGGGCACAGTGGTTTATCTGACATGGCGTGCGTGGTGCATTGACCTAGGCGGCACCCACACGCAAGTTAAAATCCCACCGAAGCTTCTAATACTTTCTACGAGTAAATGCTGTTTAATTATCCACCAAAAGTTACGTAACTTCGTAAATGCAAATACTTCATTCGTTATTCTGCATAGGACAAAATAGAGCTGGTTCGTAACCTGACTCGGCATGTCAACATGTGTTTTCATATACTATTCAGGTCAATGATTTCATTATCACACGCCTACTTGTTTCAGCTGTTCAATTGTGAGTTTATCATAAAGAGTTAACTCAGTTTGGACTCAATCCCGCTACTCTTAGAAGATGGAGAAACTATTACTTCACTCTGTGTATAGTTGGCAGCTGGTCGGCAAAATAACTTTGATGACAAGAAGAGTTATTTAAAACAAAATGGTTCCCATATATACATATATATATTCATATATATTTACAAAATGGTAACTGGGGCCTGCGTGTTTCTTTATACACAGGGAGTTCGATCGCATGCCTACTTTGCTTTCCAAGATGCCGTTCATAAACGATCAAGCAAGAGAGTCAGGCATCAATAAGCCAACAATTCAACACAATGCGGTGCACAGAAACAAACAGCAATTACCCATACTACTTGGGCTGAGAGACAGGGAACAGTGCAGATTGAAATCACACATGGCACGTGACTGGCAGTGGTTATTTTCATGCAGCTAGAAAACAACCAGGTTTGAATAGCCCCAAACTGATTTCCATATTTTCGGTTAATGTTCTACTATCTGGGAATAGGAAAAAACAATTTTCCTTGGAATCATACCAAGAAAATCTTGCTTCGGAGTATTTTCTTCTGAAAAAGTGCATTTTTAACACAATGATATAAATATACGTGTACAAGCATCTGCTGCTCATTGTCCAACTTCTCCGAACTCTCATCCTATCCATTCATTAATCGATTAAAGAGTAATGTAACTTTTCCTCAGAAGAATTCATTTTACTTGCAAACTTTCGTCAAATCACGTGCATGCATAAATGAGACTAGCCAAGAATTATAGGATTGTGAAATTAATATACGCACCCAACAGCGCTCCGTTTCACTTGGCTTGATTGAGGTGGGCTCTATCAGTGGAGTCAGCCGACGTCCTGTATCTCCGTACTTCCCGACCAAACTGATATGCGGCTCAAATAAGGCTTGATCAACGGTCCATCCCAGCTCCGCTTGCAATTCTAACCGCACACGATAATGCATGAGGCCAGTGCGTATCTCGTTCAGCTCAATGGTGGCTTGATCAAGTCCGAATTTGCTCAAGTTATCGGCGAGCGATTCCGTTTCCGTTTCGCGATTTGCCCCGTTGACCAAATCTTCGCACAACTGTTCGCGGCAATACTGACAGAAATTGTCAGTCCTTCCAAACGCTCGACCAGAAAAGTCGAAGGACAGTTTCTGATCAACAACGCAGTTTTCAAGGATGACCTGGATGAAATAAAGGTAAAAATGGGATTGAAACATCGAAATATTTGCAATATGAAAAATCGCTTCCCAGGATTATCCAAAAGCGCTATTGGGAGTATTTCCTTGTATGCATAATCTCTATTTAGCATGAAATCGACGTCATTTAAGTCAAGTAATGCATTCGATAGATCAAATGTGAAAACAAATCTGTTTCATGGATGAAACACGAACTTTTGGGTGCGGATCACAGGGATGTTTGTTCAAGTAAATGGGTATTTTTATCTTGAAATCGTTCACTCATGTTCTGTTGATAACCCCTGAATTCAAACCTAATTTTACGTTGTTAGTATGATCCCCTGAAATTAGACGAAGTTAAGAAACTTCATTTCGCTTAGACACGTGGCGAATTTACGCTGTGCGGGCATGCGCTTGATAGATATTGTTGCACTGTCTGCATCGGAACGAATTCGTTTGGACCAGTTGCTAAGACTGCACGTGCTTCGCGGATAGTTTTCTTCCTTCCGTCACGGTTCCCTTATTTGTATAATCTCAAGGTCATGGTTACCATCTGTTTAGTCTGAATAAGCTGGCATAGTCATCTGTTTCCCATGATCGAGAGAAAGATATATACAACAATTCCATTGGAGTATTTATGCTACTATTACTGCCGCCACTGTTATAAAGTCATCCAAGAGAATAAATAATAGAAACTAACTTTACTAGTGCATCAATTAGGTGAATTCCTGGTTACAAATGGGTTCGAACAACCATAATGATTTCGAGAGCAGTACAAAACCAATAGGTGTACACCTAATGCATCACTTTTGCCTACTCTTGGCTTTCATTTTTACACAAACGGATTCACTAAACCCGGGACAAAATACCACGATCACGTATACCAAAACAATCAGTAAATTATTGTGTCTGCCTAGACTATACCGATGATTGCGCCCACATTAAAGGTAAGTGGATAAGTTTAGGAGCTGTCCATTCAACCAAGAATTTGGTACTATCTTTCCCAATTGTGAATTCTAGTTAATGCGCAGTCCTGCACCGTTTACTGTCCATGCTATCTTTTGAGTGTGATTGACTCAAAGTGATTCGTGGTATTATTAGTTGATCCACATGGTTAGAAAAAGTGAAACAAAACCACAACTGGATGTCAGTTTTACCTTCTCGGGGTAAAAAACATTTCTCTCCCTTGCTTTCTCTCTCTCCCCCCTCTCTCTCTCTAGCCCCGTAAATACCCGTGAAATTTAGGGCGTTCACCAAAAGCGACATCATCACGAGGGCATTGAACCATCACTGTGTTGTCCGTTCACGAGAGCAATTAGTGAACGATATTTCCAACACGGACGCAGTCTGGCTGTAGATCGATGAGGTTAGACTTCAAGCAATCATTTTAATTGCCGCAAAAGTTTCCGAGTGGAATTATTTATGTCTCTTGACCACTGGGTTATCTATGATAAAATACTGATATTCGGGTGTATTTAGTTTATTGTGATGAAATTCTATTTTGTGTCAGTTTAGTTTATTCTCACGGGTTGTTTACCGCATATCCCGCTACTACTATGAGTTTATTCTAAACCAACGGTCCAAGTAGAAGGCAAAATCGCATTGCTTAGGAACTTTCTGGGGATCTAGTTCTTTCGGTTCTGTCGTCTCCGGACAAGCGGTTTGGAATTCCACGGAGTACAAAGCCAATTAAGATGGTGAACGTTTGTATTAGCCCATTCGGTTTGCCACAGGCACCAGGCACTGTTGAAGATGTTGGACGTGGCTTTCACTCCTTGGGAGATCGTTAAAATCCAATTTGTCTCAGTATTTTTATTCTTTGTAAATGGACTGATCTTGATATGCGTATTCATAGGCTTAAAATAAAACCATTTTTTCAGTATGCCGTAGTCCTTTTTTCACCTCCAGCTACAGAATGTTTGCAAATCAAGGAATTCATGTTGTCGTTCTTCATCATCAAAATACTTCTAAATGGATTTCCAACTTTCAGGATTTTGGCCGAAAACGATGGGCAGATGAGGATGCTATCCAGACTCGTGGCTTCTATTTTGTGAAACTTCAATATACATCAAAGTGACGACTTCAACCAGTTTCCCGTAGTATGTTCTTCAGATTTGCCATCTACACACCTATCGCGGTTGTCTTTCATGTGGTCCGTAACTCGCACTTAGGTCGATCACGACCACGAGTAAATGTTAGATCATATCAAACGTGTAATTCGTCCATTCTACTGTTCATCCCATAGGAAGGGGGTGTAATTAAAAAACAACTCATGGATGAATAATGATCCAAAGAGAAATATAATGTAGAGTGGGAAGGATTATAACTTTACTAATGTTATAATTCCAGAAAGCGGTGCTGGTCGAGGATAATCGTTTATTGAGGATCACAGGTGGGACATCAGTGATTTGGCATACATAACCCAGCAAATCTCATCAGAAACATACTATCGCAGTTCCTAGTTGAACGGCGGGTAATGAGCGTAGCAATCGATAGTTATTCTCTGAGATATAGAAATTTGCCTGCAGTGGTTTTCTTAATTTATAATCGTCGAAAGTAATCACAAACTATGTTACCTACTACTCACAAGTGAGTAGCATCTCACAACACTAAGATTTTTCGCCGCTGCATAACAAATTTCACACTAAGCATCAATTAGTCTCTCCATCGGTGCCCAATAAACGCAGTTCAAAATATTGGAGATAAATGACCTAGACTTTGTCAGTATTATATTAATCATATCAGCGATACGACATGCTAAATTCAGTAAATAAAATCGTGTTAAAAAATAATCCTGTTTAAGCAGCTAATTCGTATTGTAATCCAGAGGTCTGTTTTTAAAATAAACACATTCATCAATAACCGTTTGCAGAATTTGAAGTCACTCACTTCCAACAGTTCCCAGTTCATCGCAAGCTCTTTGTCGAGCGGGGTTAATTCGAAACGAATTTTGAATATTTTCCCCAAGTTTTCAAGAACAATCTGAAAACAGAAACCATATCTTTCTGAGTTCATAATACTATGAGGTGATGTCAAACAAAGGTACATGTTATCACATTTTAAAATCGTCTGATCCATAATGTTCGCCTCATGCAATCACATGATATCCGAGACAAGTTCAGATTAGGTAGGAATGAATGTTTGTATGTTCCAGCTTAATTTTATTACATTTAAGCCAGCATATGCATCTCATATGAGACCATATTACTATTGCGCGTGATATTTTAGGGAAAAACATCTAGCCGGATTAACAACTGCATTTTCTAGGTCTGTTGACGGCCCGGAGTTCGACTCACGCACCACAGTTCACCGAAGTGATAGTGATGCACTATGAACCCGTTGTTTGTTTGGACAGAAAGAATTGGTCAGAATTCTGACGGTTTCCAGGAAGACTAGTGCAATGAGCAGAGATTTTGCCGGTAACACGACTACTGTCTGAATCGTAAAATTTTCATTCCATGCAACGGAGAATATACGGGAAGTATGTCCGAATGTAAATGGTACAACGCTACTCTTAGTTGCCTTCTCGTGTTGAGTTTCTTTACGGAAAGGGCTATCTCAGTATTTAGTTACTTCCATAAAACGTCTGTGTGCCGCTTATTCTCACTTAAAGATATGTACACGTTTGAGACACGATTTCTGAACCGGTAAATGATTGGCAACTGTTTACGTAGATGAACATTTTGTCACTCTTCAGTGGTGTCAGAAATCTAGTAGGTGAAACAATGTACACATAAAATTTGCAAACACTTTTTACTTTCGAAATGCACCTTCAATAAATGAAACCTATTTAGAAACCAAAAAGCACATAAATTACGTTAGACAGAGTTTCTTTCGTGCCATGTGAGTTTGCACACTCATTGGATAGAGCGGATTGCAGAAAAAACCTGGGACAAACAGACGCTCTGTTTACGATTGAACAAACGAACTGCTTTTAATCCTTACACCTGAATGAAAATAATTTTTGTGTGGTAGATAGATTAAGGATTATCTGAGATTTAAAATAATCAGGGAGCTTGCTAAAGAACCATGGAGATATGTAACGAAGGTCTACCACTATATTGATTTTTAATTTTCGTCTTGAGTGAATTAACATTTTTATTAGGATCATTCGCAATACGCTAAAATGCAAAAAGATCCGTGAGAAAGAACAATTTGTTAATAACCAGGTAACATTTCGTTCCATAAATTATGTTCCGAGACAGAACCTCACTTGACACTTTAAAATTGGGTTTACCGATTTAAGTCTCACAATTTTTCATGGAACAGCGGAAACTGCTCCTACTGCTCCTCCTCTTCCTGCTACAACTATTATTACTGCGTGATGCTCAACGAATGCAGAAATCGGATGCGTCATCCGATTGAAAGAAACGCCTAAAACTCAACCATCTTACCATGAAACCATCTGTGCTGTTCGTGCGAAATAGCTTTTTTTCCTCGTCGTCTGAGCGACCGATAAGAATGGGTCCGGAGTTCGCTTTCAGTCCATAAACAACGAGAATGACGCTACAATTTTGCGCTTCTTGTGCAGTGACGATTGACACTTTCCAGTCACGTTCTGAAACTTGAATGAATACACAGTGAAACAACATTTAAGAGTAGCATTGAGTCCAAAGATATATCCTCAATTCACTGGTTAACCAATGGCTGATAGCCCGATACACTTAGAACAAAGATATTATTATATTCTGAGTCATCCCCGGGGCCTGGCAACTAAATGATATTGAAAACAAATAATTTCTCGATATTTTTTGTCAGCCATTTATACACTAATTAACCAAAGAACGAATAGTTAGCTTTATTCTTAGGACAGTAGGTGTGTGAGGAAATATCAATTTGATAGGAATCAGGTTTGTACAACGTGTTTGAGTGCTAAATTAAAAAAAATATTACGAAATGCACGGTTGTTCCCCTTTCGGAAGGATCAGACAGCACTGAAAAAAAACTTTAATATTAAATTCCACTAAATTATCTTTGATTACAGCAAAAATATACAAAGAAATCACAATTTTATGGCAACAAGACCACTGCACTTTGAACTTTGCTTGTTATTAAACAATTGGAAATACTGTAGAGATGCTTTTGGTTAGGGATTAAAACAATACCGTTAAAGAGACAACATTCGAAATTTAAGCAGAGTACTTCCAAGTGTGTAGAAGTGTTGAAACAAAATGACCGAAGCATTCGGTACCAGACTGGATTCAGTGGACCACTTTCATGAATATGCAATACCGTAGCGAAATAAAAATGATGATTTTCCGAAATGTTTTCGTTAAAATATGGGATCGTCTAATACAATATTTACTTCCGGTATCTTATTTGGTTATCCATCAGGTTCTCAAAAAAGGTGATGATCACTTAAATGGAGTAAACAGGGAACGGAGGATCGTAGGGGGAGGCTCAGTACCATAGCTCGATTAAGCCATATGTGAAATTAAAGACCTTGGAAAGTTTAACTTCTTTCAGAGAATCGATAAGCTAGAATATGCTTCATGTTTGTTGTCTGAAATTTCACTCCGAATAGGTTAGTTCTCAGGACCAATAAAGATCAACTAGATTTCTTCATTATTCCAGTGTTTTTTAATTACACCTATTATTGTTATCCTACAAGACCGGGGAAGTTAGCGATCAATGGGCAGCACTGTAGGTTAACGTAACCACTGACGTGCTCATACATCCAGTGTTGTCCACTGAAATGGGCTCACAGGAAACCCGTATATCATCATATGACGGGATTCACGGTATATTCATTTATGTCTGGAAGATTTCACGTCCAGTTATATCATAACGCATTAGCCTGATTTTACCCTAGAGCAAGTTATCAGGGGTAAAATTAGCTTCATCGAGCAACTGTCTGATAAAAATTTTTCATCTTTATGGTGACAGAACGCAATGGAACTGGAGAGAAAACAATGTGTAATTTGAAATGTGCTGTCTCAAAAAATCATGTGATAACCGTGTAAAATGATTGTTGATAGATCCTTTGTAAATAGAAACCAATACCTATTAACTGTAAATACGGGAGAGTAAAAAAGGATAGACAGAACGAGTTGAAGCGTGAAACTGATTGTGGATAGATCGCCTTTTGAACTATGAGTGGGATCAGAATAAATATATCTGCAAAAAATATTATTCCGCATCAAGATGCCATCCAACGATGCAAAATACCACCAACGACCATGTGTTGTGCGTTTTTAAGTGACAGCTTTTGACTTATTCATATCATTGGCTGTATTCAAAACTCATTTACCGAGTGAAAAAAACTGTGTACCAACCTATAGGTGCTTTTTCTGAAGGAGACTTGGAAGATTGAGCAGAAACGTTCCGTTCGCTTGTCTGTGATGGACTTGGCGTGTTTCTTTCGAATTTCGATTCTTTTGCCTGTACAGTCTCCACAGTGGAAAATTTTGATAGGCGTCTACTGGCACACAACGATGTTGACGAGACTGTGTCTGTATTTCCTGGTTCTGGCGGCTTTTCACGGAAAAAATCCGGACTGAGCTGAACTCCAGCTGCAATAAAACAGTTTATTGGAGGGAACTTATAGAATCCTTCTATTTCACATGGTCCATTGTGTTCAAACCAAGTAGATATTTCAGGCGATAAAATTATGAGAAAACTCTTCTTCGTCGAATCTTTCACAGAAACGATACAATACTTCTTTAGATTGGACTGTTTTAAACCAAAGAAGAGCATTTTGGTAGTCAGCCTCGAACTTGTAGAAAAGAAGTGAGATACTACACATTTCCGTATTTTTCCAGTCATTCTTTGATTGGCCATTGTCTCTACGTCAAAATAGACTGCACAACCGTTTAATATTTAGCTATCCAATCTGAAAACCTCTGGAGTTCTTTCCCTCTCTTTGCGCAGACGCACAAAACCAAATTAAATTTCAATTTTTTATTATGGGTTAATTGCAAAACTGGTGCTTATTGAATCAGATAGGATCTCTACACACTCTACACAATTAAATAGCAAATTATAAAGTTCACTCATGAGTTCCGAAAAGTTAGGTATTTCATTGCTTAATAGAGCCGTAAATTGAATAAGCCGACGTTTAGAGCACAAACAACGTGAGATGTACGAGAATTCCTGGTATAACAAACTCTGAGGCTGAAAAGCATTGACACTTACAGTCTAACCGATCCTTTTGGAACAAAAGTTTTAACGGATGTCTCCTGAGGTGATCATTACCGGGTAGTGTTAGTAGAGTTCTACAAGGGTGATTAGGTTGATTTAGTATTTGATACACAAGGATAATGTCTCTCCTAATTCGACGGTATTCAGATGAATAGAGTCCAAGAATATGCAGTTTTTTCCCTTAGGTTTTAGATTGTAACCCTTTGACTATTTTGGTTCCTGTTCTCTGCGGACGTTCGAGGGCTTTTTGGTTGGGAATTAGCTATTTATAACAAGCCTGTATAGCATACTCGGTGTGTAGTCTAATGCATGCTGTGGGCAAACGGAGGAATAGGTCTGCTTCGAATTATCCAAAAATACGTTTCAGTAATCCATCCTGCTCTATGACCTTTGATTCCGTTCTAATACGAAGTGTGAAACATTCTAGATCCTTTTAGTTTGGGTGATTTCCAAGCAATCCCTGTGGAGCAACAATACAATCTTGCATTTCTCAACGTTGAATTGAATTTCAGTATTGATAGACCATCTTTAAGCTACGTCGAGAGTTTACTGTAGGGTTGTATAATCTTCAAAATGTTGTACCGTTCTCCATATTTTGGCGTCATCAGCGAATAATAATGCTTTTTCTCCATGGATAGCTGGTAGATCGTTTATAAGCGCTTGGAAAAGATACGAACCAAGTACAGATCCTTGTGGAACTCCGCGGACAGCCTCAGTTGGTCCCGATAGAGAACCATTGACTCAAATCGATGCGGTTCATTTTTGAAGAAATTCCTTAGTCCGGTCAAGGAGCAGTTTTCGAACACCATAGTTATGGAGCTTTTGCAGTAGTATACGGTAGCTAACATTATCAAAAGCTTTGGAGAAGTCTAAGTATACTACTTCTGCTGCCTCTCCTGTGTCGACTGATCTTGTTCATTCATCTCTTGCAAGTAGCAGATTTGTGATGCACCAGCGTTTTCTTCGAAATCCGTGTTGGACCGACGAAAGAATTTTATACTTCTCGAAATGCGACGTCAGGGATTCAGCAATAATTGATTCCATTACTTTGACAGAACAGGAAGAACGGTACTTGGACGATTGTTCACAGAATCACTTCTGCAGCCACCTTTGTAAATAGGTGAAATGATAGCCTGTTCCAAGGTCTGAGGAACCACTTTCTTCTAGAACAAACTTTGGTTTAAATGAGTAATTTAAATTTTACGTTGGATATTAAGGCTAATACAGAACGAAGCCTCGAATCATTAGAGTTGTGATCTTCAATTTTGATCGGTTAAGTCACTTTCGGCTAACCGCAGCGAATGGAGACAGTTGACTACCGATCGAAAGGGTTATGTATGAAGACAGCCTAAAGGATGGTCAGTCCAAATCGATATCATTTATGCCACACCTTCACTCTCAAGTTATTGTGAGTAAAATGTAAAGTAAGAATTCCTCCCAGTAGGATCAAAAGGTTCAGCCAGCCCGAGCTCACATAGAAGACCTACTTTAATATTAATATTTCGATTGGAGTTCAAAGATGATGAATTCTGTCTCCATTTGTTGCTGTTATACCAAAATGAATCGACTGACTATCACTGGAGACCACACATGAACATACTTGAATTGATGGTTCTGTTCAGATCCGGTGTGCGCGGGATGGCACAGTGATAACACACGGCTTTCATGTGAGGAGTCCGGTGTAGAAATCCCGGACAAGAAGGTGGATATGCACTACTAATGAGAAATAACAACAGTGGAATAAGAGCTTAGTGTATCTTGAATGTTTGGTTGACGGGATGAACTCAGATGAAGTCTGAATGATGGCCGGTCAGAATCCAAAAGCACATGTTCACTTTGTTCGTTCACAACAGTTACTTGATATTCTTTTTTTCATGCTAAAACAAATTTCGTTCTGGAAACAATGGATCATCGACGATAACGACGGTTCAAGGCTTGAGGCACCTAGCAGAAGTATCAGAAATGACCGGAATTATTCTATCGATATTTAGAAACAGAGGAGTACACAAACTAGGAACCTTATTATAAGGCACTCGTTAAAAAATCAGTAATAAACTTAAAAAGGATAAAAATAGAAATCTCAAAGTGGAAATTTGGTGCGTATTGACAAATGAAGCGTGAACTAAAAAGTTAGAAAGCACTGGACAGCTGTTTTGACCTCGTTAGATCTCATCAGCAATGCGAATTCACCGACCCAAATGGGGATTGAACCGGGACCTCACAGGAAGAAGGCAAACATACTATCCATTTGGTCACCGGGCAAATGATCAAACCGTTTTCACTTTCCATTTACACGATACAGCATGACCCATCTTTGCGAGCTTGTTGCGGGCCACGGACCTCGCTCATCTCAGCACTAGCCTCCGGGGTATTGACTCGGTTGAAAACATGCACAACCTGATTACTTGTTTCATGTGTGCAATAGAGGAGTTGGGCAGATAGATTCACATGCTGAGGACACCGAACCAGGTCGAAACAGCTATCCACTCCTTTCTAGTTTTGCAGTTCGCTCTTCATTTGCCCTATATGCGACGCATTTCCCCCTTGAAATGGAATTAAGTACCCTATTACTCATATGGAAAAATTAAAATGTTAATAATATAACCAGTTGCCTAAACTTTGACCAGTTTTCCATTTGTCAAACCTAAAGATAATCTACTAAACGGTTTGTAGTTAGTTAGTAGTTGGAAACCAAAAGCAGACATCATTCATCTGCATATCTGTGAAATCTATTGGGTTTTAATTCGAATGGAACCAGAAGGAGACCCTGCAAACACACGCAGGCAAGGCTGGGAAATTTTTCTAAACGCGATTTCCTAGGATTGTATAATTTATCAGAATCACGAATCACGAAGATCGAAGGAGATAGCTCAATCAAGAGTAACTGCATGAAACGTTATAAAATATGATCTTTATCGGTACTTAGAGCCATTGGCCATCAAGAGTTGGATCTCAGACTGAAGCGTGCTTCACAATTCGACCTTGACGCGTAACATTCAGCTGACTAATATGTCATACGACCAGCAATATACAGATACTAAGGGCCACAAGGGTTCAGAGTTTCACTCTTTCAATATCTATCCTGATCATTAAAGTTTAAATAATAGGATCTAAAGAAAGTAGAAAAATCACCAGCTACATTAGGTGAGAACTTTGTCCATATTCACCCAACGGTCAACCATGGGAATTGAAAAACATGTACATTATACCGTTCTTGTCGATCTTTGAACGCAAAGTGTATGATCTGGTTCTGTAGCGATGTAGTTATTTGGTCAAAGCCAGCAAATCAGTTGACATTTATTTGTCGCGTAACTTCGAACTTCTTTGATAGATCAAACGTCTATTCTGCTGTTAGTTGTACCTGCATGGTTGAACAAAATGGAGCATACGACTGGTTTCGTCGTTGCTAGGGCCTATTAGGCACTTGTGTCGCCAAATTTCTTTGACAGTCGATTATTTCACTTCCGCTTTTGTTATACAAAGTTCTTCAAACATGTTTTTGATTTGCTTCTCCGGAGGAGCGTATCCGTTCAAAATAGGTATATTGGTTGAGAGTGTTGAGGTTAGTAGCATCTTAGCCACAGAGACAGCCAGATAATAATGACAGTGATTTACAAATGAAGCGCTCGGCAGAGACTTATCCGAAGACAACCATCTGGAGAATTATGAATTATGAAGTTACGGCGAAGATTATAGGTATCCTGATATATATGGTTCCCTCAATTAAAAAGCTCAAGGACTGCAACAAATTCTTGAAAATACCGTAACTTTGACTTTTTAGGGAAGATCAGTTAACGGACATTCCAATCTTCGCTTGGTTGGATGTCTCACTCATCATCAATTGTGCACAGCAAACACGCCATATGTGATGTCACATTATAGAATAATTTTTTTCTTCCGGAATAAAGTGAAGTAAAGATAGGGATGAAACTAATTACCACTGGATACGTGCGATGTTGTTCGAACATATCATCCGTATTTGTGACTGAATTCATGTCACATTGGAATTTGACTATTATCAGATGCTGTATTCAACCCAAAACTACCCGCGCACCCCCACAAATCATCCCCAGAGTGTATGAGCGTGAGCAACTGCCCACGAGGTCAACGCTTTGGTATTAATATTCGCTCGAATGCCTGTGTATGTGTATTCCACGTGAATGCTTAAAGAACACTGCCCTTTTCTGTGAGCATTAATACTCGGCAGTTGCCGGAGGCTACGCCCAGCATCACAATTTATGTGACAGTTCCTACTGTAGTATTTATGCAATAGTAAGTCGCATTGAATGATGGATTCGCTGAAAATGCGATTGAGTGAAAATTAAGCAAATGGAGGTGGGTGGGAGGTAGCAGTAGGCTATAGAAAGAAAGTGGGGTGTGTATAGTGCCCATTGATTGAAAGTACTAACTCATGGGCGTGGTAAGTTATCATTTTAATAAATCCGGAAATATGTCGTATTACTATTCTGTCCAGGATGAAAACTAGCGCCACAGTCTTTTGCCCAGTTGACTTTGCCGTCTAGCTGTAATTCCGAGTAACCCGGTGTTGCATGGTGTTGGACGATCGGTACAAGAATTCAGGCCGAGTATAATTTTGTTGTTGTTGACGATGATGATGATGAGGATGATGATGACTGATGCGTGCCTCTGTGTGTGACAGATTTGGGTGGCAGTCGTCGATTTTTTCAAGGATACCCCTTGGTCGTTCGCAAATAGTACAGATTTTTATGAGCTCAGTTATGTTCCACGGGTGTTTGTTTTAAATCGCTTTTTAAATTAGTTCAGTTCATTTTGTGTAACCGTTCACCGTGCATCTTCCTGCACCGTTGCTGTCTCCAAGCTATCTTCTTAGATGTAGAGGAAGAAGAGAACCTGGAAGGTTGAAAGTTGAATCTAAGGTAAATTGGAAACTAAATTTGAAAAGATAATGAAGAGATGCACCAGCACCACTGTTTATGACAAAGCCATATTACTGAGCGTCCCTAACCATCATTACAATGATCCTGGGGTCCCTATCAAGGGAGTCTAATGCGACTTAATATGATCGAGTCTCTTAGTTAGGACTAATACACTCACGCCAGGTCCTAGGTTGCAAATAGCAGAGATTATACTACTATCAGACTGTGAAATCAAATTATAGGGAGTTGAAATGCTATGGCTTATGTGGACTGTATGTCCACATATTTAGATCGTGCTTTCACTGATTCATGTCATGGAGTAAGTCTGAGATTTTGTAGTGACGCGATTGAGCCCAACATAATCTACCACCGGTATTTCGTAACTATACTTGTCACACAAAAGAGTTAAAATTTGAAATCCTACAATCTTAAAACAGCAAGAAAAAAACATTCTCCAATAACTGGTTGAATTCGACTGTTTCCAGTTGCCCCCTTAACTGTGTACATACATTCACATGGAAAAGTTCGATCAGAATCGTGATGAAAATTGGGATAGCGGAAAACACTTGACTGTGCAAAATCAAAGGGAGAATAAAAGTTCACTAATCGGCGGCAGATTAGTCAGAGGGTAGAAATGGGGAAACACATGAGATCGGGACCATGGTGTTTGCTCAACTTATCGCCCCGGGGAAGCGTGTTCGAACCCTTGCAACCCCACCGAACCTTCCCCATTTACTATGTACTACGGTACTTTGATTGGTCGCATCCCTATTAAAAGAACTATTTTTATCATGACATATTCAATAAAAAGAAGTAAATAGAGAAGAATAAGAAGGACCAAACTAGTCCGAANTATCGCTTTTATAGGTCTAATTTGTGGGGTCGCATTCTCACAACCTCAGCAAACTGTGGCAAAGCCGTGTTCTGCTGACATACCACCCGGACAGATTGTTTTGGGTATATATATATATGACTCCGCTCTTTCAGTCGTTTGGGAGTTTGCCAAACTAATTCTTACTGAAGCACTATAGGCGGTGTGCTGTTATTTCTTATCAGTGCCTGTCAATTAGAAGCGAACCACTCCAGCCATTTGCATCACAGTGTGATTTCACTTCTAATCAGTAAGCACATACCTTTTACCAATTCCGGATAGAATCGAGTGGATCCATTATGTTGCTCGGAGAAAAGTCGTACCTGTCCGTCGTCTTCCATACCCAGAAATTTGGATGTGTCACTTGCCGGAGATAGACAAATGAAGCCTTGTGCACGAAAACGTGTGATTAGAAACTGACAGTCCGAGGCACCAGAACCCTATCAAGGAGTAAAATGTTTGAAATGGAAAATACCAAGTACATTTGAAAGTGGTCGCGTTTTATTTTTTAAGGCAATAAGTGATTCTAAATTTTCACTTCAGTTCCAAAGGGAACGAAACACCTTTTTCGATTAGGACGTCTGAATTAGTTTATACAATTGGTCACCGATACCAGACCCCGTTGATGGTGTGTGGAGTTCATTTCTTGAGGGCTCGTTAATTGCTCACCAGTTAAACATATTTATATGTCTCCCAATCCGAAGGTTTGCGGTTCCAGTACTGACGGGGACAGAAACAGTACGCACTGCTGACACGTTACCAAAAGAGCTGCCCAGTTCCGTTTGTCAGTTGTCATAAAATAAAAGACCAGCTGAAATTCTTACATAGTACGAGATGCTATTTTTCGGTAATTGTATGCGAAAGATAAGTTTTCTATTGCCCCATATGACACACATTTGATCTCATCTTTCTTCGTTTTACCGTTCTGTTTTGCAGTTTTATTATCAGTAAGAGGGTTAACACTACTGGTGAAGGATGCAAGCATGAGGGAGATCGCAGATCGCGTGATCTAACTCCAATATGCCAGTCGGTGCAAGTTACATTAACTGACGGTTTACCAGCAGTGTTGATCATCATTAGATTAACTCGGAAGCAAACAACCATCGCCCTTCCTTTTTCTTACAAGATCGTACTTTGACTGACCATTTCTCCCGACCACGAAAAAAGCGTATGCGTTTATATTACACAGGAGGAAAGGTTATGAGTACTATGCTGCTTAAGCGTTGGCAGGGATTCATCATAGAGGAATCATTTATAGAGTGATGTACTATCCGGGCAATTCAGAATGGAAAAGTTTATACAAAGATGACATTGTGCCAATCCTTGACTGGTCTGAGATGAAGGGAATAGTATTTTTAAGCGGGTAGAGAAAACATTATCATATTAGAACACTGGACTTGTCTAAGGAATCCAACATCAATGGGTCGTCGAGTATACAAGATAACTTTTGGCTTCAAATCAATGCACGGTCTCAGGGGGTTAGTGTCGACTTGTCATTCACGGCGCGATTATCAGGCCTTAACTCTACAACGGAAACATGACAGGTAAGTACAATTTTACTTATGGCACTGCTAAAGGTGTCTCATATCTGGCATGCTGCAGGATAATGTGACACCTGTCATCCGGTATGGAAGCGGAAGTTGGTACCCCCATTTGGTTCTACAATGACGGTGCACCACCACAAACTGGTCTGGTGGTCAAATGTTTTCTCGATTCGGAATTAACAGAGGGATGGATCAACCGAGAAAGACCAAAGGAATGGCTTCCGAGATCACGCTAATTGTCGCCCCCAGATTTCTTTTTGTAGGAATATCTAGAGCCAACAGTTTATTCTCATAAACCGAGAATATTTTAGGAACTGCAAAAAAGTGTCATCGCGAAGTGCGAAAGTATTTCGCCTTGTACCATTCTGAAGGTGGAGAAAACTATCTTCATATTCAACACCTTTTTATAGAAAAATATATGCACTGTTTCTTTATCTGGAAATCTATCCTTGATATAATTAGCAATTAAGTCCAAAGCGAAAAACAGCCGATTAGAAAAATATGTAGAGCAGTTTTGCGTTGTAGTTAGCCCATATTAGTGCATATTGGAGGACGTAATTTAAAAAAAGTCCTATGTTTTAATGCGATATTCTTTTTCAGAACCCACTTAAAAATATTCCTTGTATTTTAGACCAGTTCAGTGTTGGCAAAATGTTTTCATCGCATAAACATTTTCTATTATGAATTGCCAGGATGGAGTATCACACCACAACTGATTCCTCTGTGATGATTTTCTGTTAGCGGTTAAGCAGTATAGAATTTATAGGTTATCTTCATAAGCGATTCTGAAAATGACGCAATCTACCGGAGTTATTCATTGACCGGTCGGTTGGTTCAGCCGCAACAAGGAGCGTGTTTTAGCTCAGCTTAACCCGAGCGAAAACCTACGCCTTGTCCACCACTTCTAGTCTTTAGGATTCACAATGAACTTCGAATGTACACAGCCGGTCATAGGTGAGAAGGACACGACGGCATGAAGCAATGGAGCAATCGCACTGTACACAATAAATATGGTGCGCTTAAAGCCTGGAAAGAGCTGCAGATATGTACTGTTAATGTGTACCAACAAGACTGAAACCCGAGTCTACCGCCTTTGGAGTGCTTAGTAGAACGAAGGAACTCAGGACTTTTAGCGAATACGGAAACTGAAGGATGGTCAGTCTAAATGGTTATCACTTATCTCATAGCACTTTTCACAGGTAACTGTGAAATAAATGCTAGATAAAACAGAATAGAGTACTCAAGAAAACAAATAATTCGTTTGAAAATGTGTTTGCGTGTCTTTTACAACCTTCACTATAACTGATTTCCAATATTCAAGTCAAGTCAAATAGCTGCTATTTTTCCATCCCCAGCTTTGTGTTCTAAAAGATAGCTCCCCATCAATTGCATTGTGAAATAAGAAAACAGAGTGCAATCGGAACAAGACAGCTAGGTTCATGACGGAGACGTTTCTCGTCAGTTGAGTACTCCAAGTAAGCTCACTGTTTAGTGACGTCTGCTGCGCAAAATACCTCCCTAATTACAGGGATACATTGACGCAAAGTATTTTTGTGAATAAGCAAAGGCTCGTACATTTTGCGTGTTACCGAAGTGCATATATATGTATATTGAACAAATGTGGAATTAAGTGGTTTAGTACAGGAAGATAAAACGTTATGACGGAAATTGTTGTGGATAGTGAAGAGTTTTGTCACGATACACTTAAATAACTGAGTGTGAAATTCCACTGGCACACGAAATGGTTTTCATGAATCCGCAACCAATTCGGTTATCTTTAGGACTCATAAACGGTAACATGCAAGCGGCTATTATAGCAAATCAGGCACAAAGAATGCGGGTACAAATCGAGTGAGAACATATTGGGAGACAGCTCTATTTCTTCCTCGTCTTGACACAAAACATGTTCACTGTAATTCTTCGAAAACTTTCTCAATATAAAATGTGATGTGAGATCTTGGGATACAGTAACGTGAGGATTGATCTTCGACTGTTTAAATCAACAGAAGATGATAGTGTTTAAACTAACTTGCCAGTTCATTCTTTAATGAAAGAGAGGACAAGTATTCTCAAGATCAAAGCCGGTGATTATTAACGGGCTACATGAAGGCATCAAGAAACCTGGAATTTTAGTGGTAGGACTGTCAGCTGAGACACATTTGCTATTCAACTCACTTGCTTCTTTATCTGAACCTTTCTGCTTATGTCCCTTCCGCATTCAATGTATGTCACCAAGTGGCTTATATGGCAACAATGCATACCACTCTACTTGGTGATAATGATCATTAAACGAGCAATTGCCTAATTGGGTATTTGAGGCTCACTCATCTGTTTCACTCAGCTAACATTCAATATAACATATTAGCTAATTGGGGACAACACCATCAGTATTTATTATTTTTGCTTCTTATCCCTCGTCACATAATCTATGAGTGTTCTATCTCCTTCCAATCATATTAGACGCATAACCACAATTATCGCACCGCGAGTACATACTGCACTTACCAGGACATTCACTTCACCATGAGTAACGCGCAGATAGTGGCCAGGCCAAGCTAACGCCTCAAACAGCCGTACTCGCCTTCCCAGCTTTACCACTCGCCAGTATGCATCCGGATTTCGGGGCCCCGTGGCTCGTAACTCAAATGTCCAAGAACGTCTGCCACAGGGACCATCGGATTCTGTGGATGGTATGCTGCCGGGACGAATTTGAAGCGCCAGCGTTTGTGAAGCGCTTGTGCAAAGCCACACAATTGCTTGGTCTCTTAGTACACCCTTTTGTGTGCGGAAAGCGAAGTTATGTGTAAGGAACACTAGTTGATGGAATATTTTCGTATACAGTGAACAGCAAAAGACATTACCATTGTGAATCCGCATTCGGATTCACGACGAAGACAATGGACATTACGTTATGCACTATAGCAGTTCACCTGAGTATACATATTAGCATGCTGACTGTCCTGACAGGCAGTGTTTTAAACGTTTCGTTAGGGATGATCTCAAAACTGGGTATGCCTTCTGTCTATATGTTTTGGCAAGTGAAGCCACAATACCGGTTCACTGTAGTTCTATACATATATGTGAGAGAGTGCATAGATAGAAAGTAATATTAAACCGAAAATTAAATCTTATCCTTGATAATACCGATTTTTAAAATAATTTCAAACCTAAATTTATATCCACAATAAGCAATAAGTAAACTGGTTTGTCACGTGTTCACATCGTTTGTTCAACCTGAGATTAGGTCATTATAGAAATAGTGATTCTCCGAAATTACTTTGAAAAAATTAGAAGACAGCACAGTACCGCAGTAATTTTACTATACGTTTTCTGTTCCAAAGTCTCTAATTATTGGCAATAAATAATTCATTGGTTTTCTCCGGTACAAATTTCACAGCATCTCTAAAACACGTATTGATTGATAACTGATAACAACCTTTTTTTCTTTTCCGTCACTTGACCCGCGGAGTATCAGAATATTACAGAATTCGTTAAATTTGTTTCAGATTATCCGGCTTAACTGCAATCAGTGAGCTGCACAAAAGCCTCGAGGAAGACTCTCTAATTTGTCCTGGGAACGGTAAGTGATATTCAGAAAGTGTTATGTTTCTATGTACCGAGGACGATAGAGTTCTTAGTTTTCGGGGCTATTTCCAAGTAATCATGTGTTTCATTGCTGACTAATGGCCCCATTTGTCTTCCGGGAGATTATATCGCAAATGTCCCACTGCTGCTAATTGCCATAGATTACAGAAATTTATAAGGCTGGGGTGTTCACTGCATGTGATCACGTGAAAATTATTTCCCTTGTTAGATTACAGGGAACATTTGGAAATACATCCAATCGCACGCTCACTGAAGCGTGGTCATCAGGGAACTGAAATTATCATAACATAATCGCTGATTTAGATTTCGTCCCTACACAATCCTTCATAATTATCACATTTGAGTGTTTTATATTCCCCGAGTAATTTACCAGTTTAACAAAGAGATTTCTGAAAAGATGGAAACAGTGGAAATTAAATGGAAATTTTTGTAAGCCAAGTATCCTACGGTCACACGTCAACTTGTCGCAAAAGTTAAATCAGCACCGGTTGTGCTGTGGAGTAAACGTTTAGGCTACTTGGGAGGTCAGTCCTTTATTCTCATTTGCTGAAAACTGAGAAAAGAGTAATTTGAATAAAAAATAACAAAGGACAGCCCTAAAAGAAGGATTCTTTTGTATAATAAATCGACACCCGGTTGCTCGGTGATCCATCAACATTCAGCAATCAATATGGCATTTTCAACTGCACCTATACCTTTTGCAGCGGCAGAGCGGCATGCATAAGTGGAATCGACCAATCAGGTTAAACTATATAGACTGATCAACACATTCTAAAGTACATCCGTCAATCGATGATTCATTCTGACCCACAAATCCTGACCGCATCACG